>RJWM01014396.1:0-50570 GCA_004363535.1 Dasyprocta punctata
TGGAGACAGAGTTTAATCATTCAATGGCCAATGATTTAACTAATTATGTATACTTAAAAACAGCTGTCTAAAAAGCATGAACAATTGGGTTTGGAGAGCCTCAGGTTAGCAAACACATAGAGGTGCTGGGACAGTGTCCTGCTGGAGAGACCATGGACTCAGTGACCTTCTACCCTACCTTGCCATATGCATTCCTGTCATTTGGCTGTTCCCAAGTTGTGTCTTTTGTGATGAACTGGTAAATGTAAGCAAGGTATATGTCTCAGTTTTGAGTCATTACAGCAAATTATTGAACCAGATGAGGATTTTGTAGATCTCCTGATTTATAGCCAGTTGGTTCCATACACAAACCACAATCTGAGACTTGTGACTGGCATTTGAAGGTGGGGGTAGTCTTCTAGGACTGAGCCCTCAGTTCACAGGATTTATGCTCATTAAACCACTGGCCATCTGGTGGTTGGCATCAGAATTCAGTTAAATTGCAAGACACCCAATTGGTATCTACAGAAAACTACTGGGTATGGAAAATCCACATATTTGATGTCAAAGTTTTGAAAGAAAGTAGGAAGCGAAACTTATGATGCTGTTGGTCTTTCCTTTTTTATGAGATAAAACAATGCAAGTTTCCTGGAAAAGGATAAATAAAGGCATGCTTAGGTTTTTAACATGAAGCAGAGAATAAGTTCAAATATAAATTTTCATGGTATTCTCAGATCCCTAAGTTTAAATTTAAAAAAAAGATAGTGTTTTAATTAAGAATAAGAAGCAAACAAAAAGTGGAAATACATAGTAAGAGAATTATAGAGGAATAATAAGTCATTCAGTCATTTAACAAATAGTGTCTATGCCAGAAAATAACACAAGACTCTGAGTGTATAATGATGAACATCTTACATCCTCATTGTGAAAAAGCTTATACTCCATTGAAAGACAGATAGAAAAGCAGTCAAAGGAATACCTCAGTGACATGGGACACAGTCAGTGGTCATTTCCAACCAGGAAGAAGGATGCCAGAAAAATCTGCATGAATGAGTCATTTGTGAAACTAGTGTTTGATAGGTAGATGTGGAAGTTGGTGGAAGCCTCAAATAAATTTCTGCAGTTTGTTTTCTAAGGCTTACCTTTCCTTAGGAGTTATCAAATCAGGACAATTGCCAGCATTTAATTGTACTTATGATACTTTAGCAAGGAGTTACCTATGTTTATGAGCTAAACGGTTTCTATTTTGCTGTTTTTTAAAACTGTTTTTCTTAACACACAACAGCAACAAACAAATAAACAAAAATGCACCACAAATGAAACATCGTTTCCTCTGTCATTCATAACTAAAAGTAATCGAAATGAAAAGTAACGACTACTAAAACTCTGGGAAGAAACACCTATGAAAAAATAAATACTGTGTCCTCCTTGATATCTCCACCTATTAAGTGACTCAGAACATCACAGAATATAACAACTTGTGATAGAAAACATAAGAACTGTTTGCGAACAGCCACGTAAAGAGAAAAATAAAATCTGTGAAGAAATATAAGGACATTTTAACTTACACTAAATAAGTGTAAGTTTAAAAAATGCAATAGCAGAAGAACACTAAACAAAACTATAGTAAATTTTCAAAAATTTATTTTCCCTATCAACATTGTCTATCGTTATTTTTGTCTAAGTCTGTTCTTAATGGATGCCTTTACTGCAAAACAACTTACTCTAAAAGTGACTCACTGGACGGAAACATAAAAGAGGAACTAGTGTGATTTCTTAATTATAAGAGTACTACTGTGTTGGTATGAGTAATTATAAGAAAAGACAAATGTTAAACAGTGGGGAACATGATTTTGAAGTAAAATAAAAAACCATCCGCTTGCTGCTAGTAAATAATTTATACCTACAGTCATCATGTAAGTTTTAGATTGGCAATATAATTTTAAAATAGGTCCCACAGAATACAAAAACAAAAAAAATTCTACCACATAAATTCTGAGGTCCAATATCTGGTAATGGTAATAGTGAATGATGAAACAGTGGTGATGGTATTCATGGGCTCCACTGGTCTGTGGTAATTAAGCTTCTACAGTAGGAGATGGCAAACTTGTTCAGTAAAGGGCCAGGTAGTAAAACTTGGGTGCTATGTACCATATGGTCTGTGTTCCAACTATTGTGTTCTGCTGCTCTGGTGTAAAAGTAGCCACAGACAACATGTAAACAAACAGGGCATGTCTGTGCTCCATCAAAGCCTTACTTTCAAAAACATGGGAGATTTTGCCTGTGGGTCATAATTTGTAGATCTATGCTGCTCATCATTTCTTTCAGCTTTTGTTCTTAAAGTGTCCATACAGCCCTTAAAGGGCCAACCTTGTACATAAAATTTTATATTAAGTTATTTAGAATTATATTGAATTTGACCAAATTCTTAATTAACCTTTTAAATGTAATTATGAAAATATAATTTATAATGTATTTAGAATACAGAGAACACCTCAACCCCACTGGAAAACAGAAAAAAATTTTTTACATCCTAATCAGGGAGACACCAATTTGGATATATCATGTTCATAAACACTGAAGTCTGATACCACCCAAGTTTACCTGTTATAGAGCAACTGGAACTCCCATATACTATTGGTAGAAAAACTAACTAGTGGAACTACTTGGGGAAGCAATACAGTAAGATTCAATCTTAATGAAAATGTGTAGATGTTAACATTTCATGCTATATACCCTGATGAAATATTAAAATGCTGTGATAGCATTTTTATAATTAAAAAGTTAAAAACAGCCTAAATATGGACAAGGGATAAATAAAACATGGCACAGTCATATAACAGAGTATCATAAAGCAAGTAAATAAAGATACAGTTGCTTCTCACTATTTATAGTACTTATGCTTTACAGACTTAACATGGATACTGGATTAGTGAATATTGAATCACTGTTCCTACAGGAAACATAGGGTTAGGTTTGTAGGAGTCTCTGGTCACACTTCTGTCAACTTATCAATACAACCTGTTTCATATATGTTTTTGCTTAATGACACATAACTTAATATATTTGTTCATTTATTAATAATGAACTTATCACCAACAGTACTGTAAATCATGCCTAAACTGTAAATCACATGGCACATGAAGGCCTTCTTGGGCTCAGGGACATTAGACAGCACTGCATCATACCAGAGGGCCATTTAAAATAGTAAAATCATGAACAAAAAGCACAACATGGCAAACACACAACCAAATAGGTTACAAAAAGAACACTTGCTTATAGTATGACAGCTCAGATAAGAAGGCAGAGAATCACCTTTTTGGACCTTTTATGTGCTCTGAGAGCTCAAATTTTTCACCTCTTTGTGCATGTTCACAAATGATTGCAAAAAGCTTCATGACCATTTGTGTACTGCAGGGGATGAGAACAAAAAGTCTCCAAAAAGCAAGCCCTCCCCGCAAATCAATACCATGTGTAGGCTGCTGTGGGGAGAGCCAGATGCCAGCCTTTTCCTGTGAATGCCATTTGTGGACTGTGGGGTAAAAGAACAAGAAGTCACCAAGAAGCAAGACCTCCTTGCGAATTGGTGCCATGAGTGGACCACTAGGGGGACACCAGGTGCCAGCCTCTTCCAGCACACAGGTTGGGAAACAAGAAGAGGCAACCCCCCTGCCCCACCGCTGAAAGTGACCAGTTGATCCAGAGAAACACAGGCTGCGATGACAGCTATTGAGGTAAAATACAATTTAATGCTTGTAGGGTTTAGTGTTTCACTGACTTTGCAGGTCTAAAGCTGATAGTCTGATCATCTATTCAAAGAATAACAATATGCAATGTAGCATTTATGGGGGATCTCCTTTTGAAGGTGGTAGCCATTGTTAATTTCCTATTATTTTGTTTTAAAGTCCTGGATGATTTTCACTGTTTTGTTGGGTTTTATTCTGTTTTGTTTTGCTTCATTTTATTATATCCAATGGCATGGGCAACTATTTCAAAGATAACAAGATATATTATGGTAGCCATTCTGGATTGATTATTGTTTTGTTTTGAAGTCCTTTATTATGTTCATTGTTTTGTTTTTATTGGTTCTATTCTGTTCTGTTTTGTGTGATTTTTATTATGTCTGAAGGTATCTGCAGCTATTTTGAAGGCCACAGGAGGCATTATGGTAACCATTGTTGATTTCTGATTGTTTTGAAGTCCTGTGTCACTCAACAATGGTTTGTTTTGATTGGCTTTCTTCTGTTTTATTTTGCTTGTTTTTTATTCTCTTTAAAATAAAAAAGCATCACGAATATCAATTTTGGGATTAAAAATAAACTTGATTAGGCAAATTTGAAAATATGAAATCCACAAACAACGAGGACTAATGTAGTCTATTTATGTATATCGATTACATCTGTCTTAAAATACTGAGGGAGATACAGCAAGCTGGAGAACATCACAGTGTACTTTACACAATAATTTTAAAGATATGTGAATATATGATAAATGAATTAAAACATGTAGTGGATATATATGTATATGAATTTTAGGATATAGATAGTAGAAGAATAATCAACCACATTAGTTCATTGAAAAGAAAATTAATGGCTCAAAGGGATAACACATAACGGAAATTTTCTTTAAAACTCTGGTGCTTTTTGAAACTTAAAGGAATATGATTATATTTCTTTGCATCAAAAACCACTTGTAAAATTTTCGAAGAGAAGATAAGACTAATTTTGCCAAGGATGTTATAATACCAGTACTAAACTGGTTGTGTTGCCTCTCCAGGGCAGCATTTAATTTTTAGTAATATTTAAACACTAAACATACTATTGTGCTTTTATCTGCCCTCTCAAAATCTATGATGCATGCTCAGTATAAATATTTTTATGTTGGTCTTAGCATACTATAAGTGAAGCTCCTTATATTTCCTCAAAAGACGTCACATTCCACATGCCCCAAATGAAGTTTCTAGCTCACTAATAACATCTTTTCCTTTAGTATTTTGCTATGATGGGGGTGAGAACCATCTATCTACCTGGAACTGGAAGCTCCTCTTCCGTGTTTTCTTACCTCAAAGCATTTGTTCATTCCTTTCTTAACTTACAACTTTTGTTTAGCTTTTTTTATTTCTTATGAAGATTATACCATCCTAATGAGTCTCCTCCTTTTAATTCACTCTTTCTGTTGCCAAGGATGGTCTGATCTTAGCCACTTATTACAACTGTTTCATAGTTTTCTGTTTCCTATAGTCTATAGTCTAAACCTTTTGGCATCAAGTAAAGGCACCAGACAATTTCTGCAGGTTGTCTGCCTATCATTTTTCTAAACACCCTACACTCTGTAATCAAAGATTTTCCAAGTCTATAAACAGCACATTTTCTTTTGTACCTCCCTCCATTTGTATGTGATGTTCTCTTTGCAATATACTCTTTTGTAACATTTAACTTCCATCTTGACCTATCAGTATGCATATAAATTCTTCATGACTTCAACACAGACCAAACAGTAATTACCTGTCTGCTTAGTGTGCTTATTATAAGACAATAATGACTTTGACTCCTCACTAATACACCAAGTTCCATCTAAAAGGTGGAACATCCTTAATCCACAATGCCTGGAACCAGGATTTTTTTCTGTTGGAGATGGAGCCCAAGTCTGAGCATAAAGTTTACTTATGTTTCTTACAATTCTTATAGGCCAAGCCTGAAGGTAATTTTATACAATGTTTTTGGTGTGCCTGCCTTGTGACTGCACCTGTTACATGAAGGCAGGGATGGAATTTTCCATATATGGCATTATGTTAGTGTTCAAAAAGTTTCAGATTCTGTTGCACTTTAGATTTCAGATTTTCAGATTGGAGACAGCCAATCTTCATATGCCAATGGCTCTTAAATATGTATCTTTCTCTGGACCTCTTTTCTAAGCTATCAACCTGTATCCAACCATGAGATTCAGTTAACATTTGCATTTGTAAAATGGTGAGCCTAAAGCACAGACAAGTTGCAGAGCACAGAACAAGATCAAGATTCAAACCATTAAAAAAAAAACAAAACAAAAAGATTCAAACTATAAACTACATGGTTTCCAACCAGGAACCTGAGAGTCATATTCATCTCAAATAATCCTGTTTCTCTTTATCTCCACCTATTTCAGGTATTCATAAATTATGGCCCAGATTACTGCAATTACTTGCTGATTTTCCCACATCTACTTTTGCCTTTCCCCAGTTATATCACCATACAGGCAACAGATTTGTATTTTCCAATATAAATTTAAATATAGTTGTCCTTATTTAAAGTTTATCAGTACATTCCCATCTCATTCTAGAGCAATTTCCAAGTTCTTCCTAGTCTACAAGGCCTCTTTCCAACCTTAATACTCAGCTCAAAAGCCTTCTCATGTGTTTTTAAGCTATTTGAAACGCTTTTCCCTTTATTCCTCATCTGCTCTCACTCTTCATTGGTCTCGAAAGAAATGTAACTTCTTCCCAAAAGCCTTCCCTGATGCACCCACTTGAATTGTGTACCCTTGTTATGTGCTGTGAGAATTCTCTATTTCCCCCCACATAAATTACACAATATGTAACTATTTGAGTGTTCATTTATATTCCTCAATAAACTGAAAACTCTATCAAGTTTCATATCTGAATGCTTAGATTCTAGTTCAATTCATAGCATATGGTAGATAATTAAGTATTCTGAAAAAAAATTCAAGCTACAGCAGAGAAGAAATAAAACAGGCATGACTTAGCATGACATGACTAAAAGGACTAATACCAGAAGGCAAAAGGTTGAGAAAATGCAAGCAAAATCATGTGCCTACATACAACAGAGCCAAGCAATCACAAAAACATGCATAAATTAGATAGTTTACACCCTCTCTAATTATGAATGTCAATTTTTAAAACCCAAGATGAACTTTAAGCCAAGATTATGACAATTTAAATTTAACTTATATTTCTGTTCTGAGTCTATGATCTAAAGAAAATTATTTCTCTCTGCTTTTGCTCTTAAAGACATTTAATATTTCCATGAAAATGAACAGAAATTACTAAAATTTAAACTCAAACAGAAAATAGTTCATGAAAAACACAAATTACCACTGAATAGTATTGATGAATCAAGGAATAAAAGCAACTCTGAATAACATAATAAAAAATTCTGTTTTAAAATCTGTTCAACAGACTATAGCCAGATTAATCTCCTTAATAAACACCTACTCTCTGGTCTTACCACTTCTTTACAAGCCTTCACTGGGATTATTTCTTTGAGTATTATAACTGGAACACGGAACTGACTGAAAGCAGAGAGATTAGAAGTAGATTATGTTTTTACGTCTTTGAGGGAATTTACTGTCAACCTCCCTGGAGCCACAACAAACCAACCAATCAACTGACAACCACCACTACCATGAAAAAACATGAGCCCAGACTAAACAAGCTTTTGCTGGCCAAGACTTAAAACAATCCTGCGTCACTAAACTTTCATGAATAGTGGGCAAGCTGCATAGGTAAGGAAGAAGTGCTCCCTCTACTCATAGTCCAGGAAGTAAGGACAACCAGGAGATATTTGGAGGGTGGAGGTAGTGGACAGGGAGAAAATTGCAGAAAGCAGAATGTAGGTCTAATCAAAGAGTCTGCACTACTTAGTGCATTTTTATGTACTGGAGTGACTGGAACTGTATAGTGCAGTCACACTGTATGATCTGAATATGAGAGAGAGTGTGCGCGCGCGCGTGTGTGTGTGTGTGTGTGTGTGTGTGTGTTTAGGGAGGACAAGACAATGGTTTTTTTATTCCATAGATTCTTAGGCTCAGAGGAGCAATGTCCATACCAGATAAAGTCCTTATGTATGACCCAGAAGTTCAGGAGCATGAGCTAGTTGTAATGGCTTTTTGGTTCTTTGGATATTCATCTTTGTGGAGGGGACTGTATGTGCTTTTTGCATAAGACAAATGGAAAAATGTATTTAGTGAAAGAAGAGTCAGCAGTATCAACAACAGTGCTGTATCTTTAACAGCTTCCCATGTCATTTCTTCTTCCTAGGTACACTGGAAAATGACAATTTCCAGCATATCATAAATGATATTGACTTCCAAAATACGTGTAAAAGGGGCAAATGTCACCTCTGTGTCCAGGGAGTTAAGTGCCTGTGAACTTTGCACTGGCCTTTGATTCTTCATCAATGGCCACCTTAGAAGCATATTTGTAGATGACATCGTTGAAAGGTAGAGACATTCTGTGACCTGAATCACTGCTTAGCTCTTGCTCCCTGGTATTCCACCCCACCTGCATCAGGCTATAAGAAGACAGAGAAATAAAACTATTTTTGAGGGACTTGGGACATAGCTCAGCAGCACAGTGCCTGCCTGGCAAGCACAAGGTCCTGAATTCAATTCCCAGTATAAAAATAAAAACGAACAAATGAAAAACTATTTTGAACATGGCCAGTGATACTATGGAAAAGTTTGTTGCAGGAGGTGGCATTAAAAACCATTTCCAGGTTTTGGTTATGAATGGAGAATAGGGCAAATGAGGAGAAACCTGGGACTAAGAGGTTAGTTCATTAGGGTTAGTGAAAAATCAGAGCATCCTGCTAATTTGGTTGTTTGTGAAATAGGATGGTAAATCCAAAGGCATATCTGAGATGAGAAAAAGTTATCTATTACATGTGATATTTTCATGTAGTTGTCTTTATAATACGTGGTTTCCTGCTCCACTCACTTCCTCAAGGTAAGAGGCAGAGGCTTTTCAACCTGTGTCCCCAGCACCTGGCACAAGATAGATGTGAAGAAATGTCTAGAGTCTAAGCTTTGATGTGCTTATCAAAGCAGGGCAAATAGGCAAGAGGGGATGACTCTGGCCCAGGAAGGGTTGGAGTGATGTATCTGAACCTACTGTCTTAGGAAGCTGGTTACTGAATATTTACAAGTTTAGGCTGAACACGCACTGGACTGCCCAACAGTGCTTATCTAAAGACTCTAAATTAGCTTTTTTTCCATCCTTTGCCCTAGGATTACAGCTTTTGCAGCACCTGGAAATAGGCTAAGTGTAAAATCAGGGGGTAATGCAAAAAATAAAAGACTAAAAAAAGAAACGAAGAAATTCTATGAGATTTAGAAAACATACAAGGTAAACAAGTTTTCACACTATGGGAGTATCAGAAGAAGAAAAGGAACTGAAAACCTATTTAATAAAGTAATAGTTGAAAACTTCCCAAGCCTTGAAAGGGACATGAATCTCCAGAACCAGGAAGTTCAAAGGACTTTCAGTAGATTCAACCAAAAAAAAAAAAATCTTTTCTAAGGAGTATTACAGTAAAATTATCCAAAACCCAAGACAGAAAATTCTAAAAACATTGAGAAAAGAATCAAGTCCCTTATAAGAGAAGACCCTCATTTGACTAACAGTAGAGTTCTCAGCAGAAACCTTCCAGAACAAAGAAAATGGAATAAAATGTTCAAAGTCCCCAAAACAAAAAAAACCTTTGAAAAAAGAATACTATATCCAGCAAAGTTATCCCTCAGAACTGAAAGACATAAAATCTTTGCCAGGCAAGCAGAAAGTGAGGGAATTCATCACTACTAGGCTGGTCTCACAAAGATGACACAAGGAAGTCTTACATCTGGAAGCAAAAAGATGGCATCCACATCACAAAACATGCAAATGGAGAAAACTTGCTGGTAAAACAGAAACACAAATGGAAAAGGGGAAAGAATCAAACCTTACCATTAAAGAAAACCACCAACCACAGAAATGAACAATAGCAGAGGCAGAAAGGAACAGACTATGCAAAGCAATCAGAAGACAATCATAGTACTGACATAGAAAGAGACACATAGAATGGAACAGAACCGAGAACTCAAAAGTAATTTAGATACTGACTTTGGATTAAGTCACCGAGAACATATATTGGATAAAGAACCATCTCTTCAATAAGTGGTGCAGAGGAAACAGAGTATCTACATGCATAAGAAAAAAACTAGACGTTTATCTTTCTTCACGTAAAAAAATTAACTCAAAATCAATCAAATGTCTAAATTTACACCCAAATCTACAAAACTACTAGAAGAAAGCAAGCAGAAATGCTTCAATACATTGGCCTGTACAAAGATTTTGTTTTTAATATGACTATGAAAGTATAGGCAAAAACTTACTAAAAAGCTTCTGAACAGAAAAGGAAATAACAGAGTTAAGACACAATTTTTACTGTGGAAGAAACTATTTGTAAAGTCTTCATCTGACAGAAGATAATGACATCTAGAATATAAGAAGAATTTAAAACACTTAGGAAAAAAAAGCCCCAAAACCAACACAAAACCCCAACAGAACAAACTCCTGTACAATAACAGAAAAAACTCAATAAAAAATCAAATAATCTATACACACTTCTCAAAAGAAGATACACATAGCTAAATATTGTATGAAAAGATGCTTAACACCATCAATTTCATTAAAAGGCAAAGCAAAACCACAATCAGTTGTCATTTTACCTCAGTTATAATGGCTACTATCAAACAGTCAAAAAGTAAGTCTGATGAGAATGTGGTGAAAGAAAAACTCTCATACAACTATTGATAAGAATGTAAATTAGTATAGTTATTGTGGAAAACAATACGAAGTTTCTCAAAAAACTAAAAGAATTTCACTACTGTCTATCTAAAGGAAATGAAATAGTTAAACACCTGTACGTGCATGTTTATTGTTGCACTATTCACAATAGCTAAAATATGGGATCAACCAATGTGTCCATCATCAGATGAAGGGGTAAAGGAAAAGTAGTGTGTATATACATGTACTCACACACACAGAAATATTATTCAACCCTAAAATGACATTATTTTGCCATTTGTAATAATATGGATGGAACCAGAGAACATGATGTTAGTGAAATAAGCCAGGCACAGAAAGACAAATATTACATATTCTCATTCATTAGTGGAAGCTAAAAGGTTGACTCTTATAGAATAGAGTAGAGTAGTGGTCTCTGAAGGAGAGAGGGAAGGGAGAGGGAGAAATGGAGACAGGGAGAGAAAGAGGGAGGAATGGGAGGGAGGGAGGGAAGGAGAAAGAAACAGCGACCAAAGTACCATTAGATAGGATGAACTACTTCTAGTGTTCTTCAGAGTAATTATAGTGTATGGTAATTTATTATATACTTCCAAATAAGTAGAAGAGTCCAAAAAGAAAGAAATGCTAATTACTAGGCTGGGAATGTAGCTCAATAGTAGTATGCAAGCTTTCTATGTGTAAAGTCCTGGGTTTAATCCTCAGCCCAGAAACAAATGCTCTCTGTTTTGATTATACATTGCATACATTATGTAAGTATATTATACTTCATAAACATGCACACATATTATGTGCCAATTAAAATAAAAAAATTTAAAGCTCACATTTCTTTAAATGTAGAGCAATGCACACTGTCCCTGAAATGTCATATATACTCCTTTTTCAAGAATGCCAACACATTGTGAAGCAGTGATCCATACGTGGGAGAAAAGGGAGAGATCTACTGCATGAATAACAGATACAGCAGAGAAGGAAATATTAATAATTAAAGATCAAAGAAATGGAATATTAGGATACAATAATCAGCAAAAGTAAAATCTGGTTCTTTGAAAAGATGAACAAATATCTTGTAAACCTAATCAAGTATAAATAAGAGGAGATCTCAAAGTATATATTGGAAATGAAAATGTTCATACTTACAGACAGTATACAGATTTTGAAAATAAAAGCAAACACTAGAATATTTTATGTTTGGCTTAATTAGTTAAAATAGACAAACTTCCTAGAAAATATAATCAAAACAAATCCAGAATAGGAAATATGAACAGATCTCTAACTATTAAATAAATTGAGTTATTAGTTAAAAATAACTTACCAAAACAAATATAAAAAATTAAAAACAAATAGACCAATAAATCTGCTATCAGATCCAGACAGTTTTGCATCTTGTGCCAAATAAACTCTTACAACTATTCCAAGGATTAGAAAAGAGTAACTCTACTTGTTCCATTTTATTATACTACCATAAGCTTTATAACAAAAGTTTAGAAAAAAATATAAATATAAGTAGGGATACAAATATACTAAATAAAACACTAGCTACCCCAAGCTTGTAAGGTATACAAAATATGTACCACATCCAGGCTCAGACCTAGCTTCTTATAGTGCAGTGTTGGTTCAAGATTTAAAACTCTGTCAATAAAGCTACCCACAATAAAAATGTAAAGGAACAAAACCATATAATTATCCTAACAGATGTAGAACAAAATATTTGCTAAAGTTTATCTCAAAACTTCATAGCAAAATGTAAGGAAACCTCCTAAGCTTGTAAAACATGTACCAAACCGCTACAGTAAATGTCAAACCTAACACTAAATAAATGGATAAAGAAAAATGTACCTAAAAACACACTGACATTAAGTACTTTTAAATAAAATAAAAGAAACAATTGAGTCATTTGTTTATTTTTAAGTATTAAGAGTACACTGTGTGCTTGGCAGAGCTGGAGCCGGGAGAGGGTCAGGAGAAGGAGAAACGGCAAGGGGGAGATGAGGAACAGAAAAGGAGGAGGGGGAGGAGAAGAGAGAAGCCATGGTCATAGTAAAAGCCAAATGTAGAAAATTCCCCCTCAAATAAGGAAAAAAATCAAGGAAACACACTGCTACTACTTCTACCTAACCTTCTGTTGGAAGTACTATAAACAAAATAGGATTAATAAATAAATGAAAGACTACAAATGACAAAAAGCTTGAAAAACAATAAATGATGTTCTTCATTCCCAGATAAGATAAATATCTACCTGGGAAGTCAAAGAGAATTGATGAACAAAACATTAGAACTATGTAATGAGAATTTAGGAAGTGTTTTAAATGTAAGATCAATAATAAAAATCAGTGTAAGGACTTCATAATAGTGACACAGTCTTAAAACATGTATTCTAATAATAATGTCTATAAAATGTGAGCAGCTCAGGCCATTAAGAAAATAATATATGCATTAAATCAAAAGACATTAAAAAGAACATAAGCAAATGGAGAATTATACAAAGATGACAGATTCGACATCAATTCTCATGAAATTGACCTCTAATTTACGCTGAATGTAAAATTCAATTAAGAATTCAGTGTAAATTCTAAGTAAAATTTCTCATGAAACTCGATAATACTCAACTACAAAAGCAAAGGATCAAGAATACCAAGACAATTTTCAAGAAGGAAAACAAAGTTGAGGGGGACTAGTCCTATCAGAAGTCATTAATTAAGACACTGTTGAAATGACACAAGATAGACAAATAGACTGAGCAACAAACAATACAGTACAGAAACAGACATAAGAAAAACTGATGATGCAAAAAGAAAAGGCATTTCAAAAAGAAGATGAATAACTAAAAAAAGTGCTGAGTTCATTTATTTTCATGTAAAATTAGATTCCTACTTTATCTTTTACAAGGAATTCCATTTCAAATGAATTAAACTAACACATATACAAAGCAAAATATAAAACCTTTGTAAAACGATAAAAAAGATTTTCTTAATGATATCCTGAGAGGTGAAGATTTCTTAAACGAGATTTAGCAAAGTACATAAGCTGAAGTTGGGTAAAGTTGACTACATTAAAACAAAAAGCTTTTATACATTGAAAGACATTATATTCAATATGAAAATAAAACAAAAAAAATTGAAAGAAGTATATCTGCAACATTCACATCTGACAACACCTAACAAGCAAACTTCTACAAACCAGTAAGAAAAAGGCCAATAACCCACCAGCAAAAACTGTCAATGACAGGATGAAGTGGTATTCAGACTAATGGTCACAGATATGATCAAAGCTTAGTAAATACATGAAAATATATGCACATGGAAAGCTGCCCACTTGTATTAATCAGGATAGACCACATTGTGATGAAGTTAGAAATTAACCTAGACACCTTGGTGGTTTCACAAAACAGATCTATTTCTTGGTCATACACAGTCTAATGTAGCTTGGCAGGACCTTTTCAGAGTCACTAAAGAATCATGCTCCACTGTCTAGATGCTGTACAGTAAAGAAGGGCTGGAGAGTCAAGCACAAACTTAATTCTCAGCTCTTGAAGTGACATTTGTCACCTCTGCTTATCAGCACCTGGCTGTAAGTAGCTGGCCAGCTGCATCTTACTGCACAGGGCCTAGGAAACACATGGACAATCAGTTACTAATAAATGTCTTGGACACAATTAGAAACAGAATAAGCCAACCTACAGTAAGGCAAGATGCATCTCACCCCTGTTTGACTGGGGGAAAAACAGCAGCAACAGAAACTCTGATTTTATCAAGGATTGGTGAGGATGTGAAGAATGCAAACAATCACAGTTATCACGTAAACTATTTCAACATCCTAAGTAAGAATTCTTAATGTCTGGACAAGTTAAGAGATGTAGTACATGCTTATGACTCAATACTTCCACATAGCACAAAAAGGGTCACATTTTTAATAGCAAAGTATTGGAAATGACCTAAAAATATTGGAGATAATCTAAGTACTCAAAAATACTAGAATATATTATACTACAAAATGATTATATTCTTACTGAAAGTGACAGTGACTCCAATGAGAAAGCATATGGAAGAGAAAAACAGGAAAATAAACAGAGGTTTATATCTTGGTCATGATACAGATCCAAGGCAGATTCAGAGGGGGCTGTGTTCTACAAAGTCACTAACCTGTGTGACTCTCGCTGTGTACTGAAGGAGCATGGACTTTCAAGAAGACGCAGAAAGCAATGCAACACATAATGTTTTCATATAAAGTTTTAGAACTTGCAAAACTATAATAAATAGTATAGACAGATATATAGATATTAGCCTGTATCATCTATGGAAACGATAAACATCAATTTCAAAGTAGTATTATTTTGAGGGAGGACAGATGGTATTTAGGTAGGTTAGTCTTAAAACTATTCATATTCTTTAATTCTGCTATAGGTAATAAAATCTAAGAAAACTATTCTTTCACATTTAACTTATTTTTATTAATACTTACATGGTACAGTGGATTTTAATATTAATGTTAAGTCAGAACTAACCCTAAATATTCAAAATGGCTAAACATATGATAACACGAAATTTTAAGATTGTTAGATGAGACAATATACATTGAATAAATACAGCGCTTGGCATTCATCAACGTTAGCTATTATCATAATCATCACTGTTATTACTACTGATACTTTTACTGAAAGAGTAAGCATGGAAACTAAGTTGATGAATTAAACAGAGTAGAAAAATATTACCTGAAAAAAGTAGAACACTAATCACAATGTATATATTAATAAATGCAACATAAAATAAATGTATGTGTATCCATTAATGATTTTAAATAATTTGGAAACAACAGAATTATCTATTAATTTGTATATTAAAATTAAGATAAAATTTGTTGCCGCTAAATTTTCTCATGAATCTATATTATTTTATTTTTTAAGTTAAGTTTACTGCCACAATTTACAAATACACAATGATAACACTGTTCCTAGGGAATTTGTACCTGTACATGATATATCTTAGTTCCTTTTTTAGTCCTACTTTCCTCCCATCTTTTCTTTCCTTATTTCCTATTCCTCCCTCTTCCTTTCCTTATTTAAAAAGCTTTGTTTCCATTTTATCTTTTTTTCTCATTTTTGTCTTTTCCCTTCCATCTTTCCCCCCACCATTCTCCTTTCCTTTTGAACAATTACTTTCTATTTCACAATATCTATTATACATTTTAGTTCTTATTCACACTTTCAGTTTCTCACACCAGAGAGACAGTGCACTATTTACACATATGTATATGATGCTACAAAGAATAAAAAACTGGGATCTCATCTTATTGAAAGCAACTAATGGAGTGAAAAGACAACTCACAGAGTGAGAAAATATCTTAGCCAGCCTTTATATCTGAAATATATGAAGAATTAAAAAAAATCAGATACCCCAAATTTAAAGACCCAATCCAAAAAATGGACATGAAATGAATAGACACATTTTAGCAGAATAAGTACTAATGGCAAATAAATACATGAAAAAATGTTCAACAGCATTGATCATTCAAAAGATGCAAATTAAAACAACACTGAGGTTCAATCTCACTCTAGAAAAAATGATTATTTTCAACAAATCAACCAATAACAAATGGTGGCGGGGCTGTGGAGTAAAAAGAACCCTTCTCCACTGTTGGTGGGAGTGTAGACTGGTGCAACCACTGTGGATATCAGTGTAGAGATTCTTCAAAAAACTAGGACTAGAGGTACCGTTTGACCTAGCTACTCCCCTTCTTGGTATTTTCCCAAAAGAATTCAAAGCATCACACCACAAGTTTACATGCACACCTATATTTATAGCAGCACAGTTTATAATAGCTAAATCGTGGAAACAATCCAAATGCCCATCAATGAACGAATGGATAAAAAAGACGCTATTTTTTTTATATAATGGAATGCTACTCAGCCATAAAGAAGGGTAAACTTGAGACATTTATTGCTAAATGAATGGACATTGAGACCATACTCTTAAGTGAAACCTATATTATTTTACATTTCTAGTTTACTTTGCTAATAAGCATAAGCATTAAAAAAATTAAGAAAACACAACTGCAACAGCCAGTGTCATATTGAAGAAAATCTTTTTAAATAACTCAAGGTCCCTAAAAAAAATAGTCTTAGAAAAGAAAATTAGTTTAACCAGGGATTTAGCTCAGTGGTGTAAGTGACTGCCTGGCAAGTGTGAGGTTGTGAGTTCGATCCCTGGTACCAAAAAAAAAAAAAAAAAAAAAATTACTTTCTTTGATTTCATAACTTTTCTTTTCTTTTTTTAAAATTTTATTTTAAAGACAGTAAAATCCAACAAAACAAAACAGAACAAAGTCAATCAAAACAAAGCAGTAGAACTGGTACAGAACTTCAAAGGAGGATACTAGGAAAACAATTGCTCTTCTTTTTTCTCTTTCTTTCGATTCTGTAACTGTTAGCTTGACAACACCAGTATCTTTATTACACATTTTATGGTTAGCAACTCTGCTTATTAAAGGAAACATCTTTAAACATACTAGAAGAATCCAATAACTCAAATTACTATATACTTGAAATTTAATTTTCATCAATGTTTTTTAGTCCAGTGATAAAAATCAGGAAGGAAATAAATCACTTTTTATCTACCTTCATCCTAGCACTGAATGAATCTGATATATAGCCTTATACAATCATCTGACCATGAGTGTTTTGCTGAGGTCAAGAACATAGAGACTGCAGCATGAAGTTCAGAGAATATGCAAGGAGAAGGGCAAAAGAGTATTGTTTTCTTCCCTCAATGTACTGTAAACCTATTCTAGTCTATATTTGGAAAAAAAGTATAGAAGTTGTGCAGCTTATTTAGAGTAACAGAACATAAAGACTACACTTTGTCATCTCTTCTAGTCACTAGGATTCCAGTGGCTATGTCTTTCTACAGTCTCTTTGCTGTCTATTTGCAGTCGTCTTCTGTGTCACCCATACCAATTATTTGTCTGCATGTGTAGTCTCCACAGTATCGAGTATGAAAAGTTACAAAAGGACATCCTTGAATTTGAAGGGGTGGGGATCATTCCTCATCCGGGAAGTGTCATAGCACAGTGCAATGGAGGTATCACCTTTTTCATCTTGGACTCAAATCAAGAAGTGGCTTTCTTACTTAAGGAAGAGAAATACAATCCTTCACATTGCCCAAGAGCAGAGACCACAGTTGGCAGAGGCAACACGCATGGGGACAGATCACTTCACCTAGAGACATTTCTAGAACTAACAGACATAGGACATTTCTGGATTACCTTACTACATCTCTGGCCCATGCAGGAATCAGAAATACTTAGCTGTTTAAGGCAAATACATCTGTGACTAGAGATGTCTGAGACAGACCGCAATGTAGGTCAAGCGGACAACATTACTACCAATGGTACACATCATTCTGAGCTTACTAAATCACTCTAGAAAGAATATACCACCCATAGTTTCAAGGTGTTCTCAGTTTCAGCTTTCATAGATCAACCAGAGGAAAAACATCTTACAAAATCTTGATGAGAGTATTTTGCCTTAATAATCTCTTGTAGTTCACATGCTTTGACTCATTTCTGGGATTTCCAATTACAAAGATTATAATCACCCCTAAACTAAGCAGAGATTAGTTTGCTCATGTAAACTTAAGCTGGCTCATGTAAGGTCATAAAGAAACCAACGTCACAGACCAAGACTTAGCCAGTGAATTAATTTCTCGATTCATTACACAGGGCATAAACCATATGTTGAAATGGAAGGAAGGACAATAAACATACATTAATTATTGATTCTATATATACCTAAAATATTACAAATTGGATTAATTTTATGACTGTATTAGGATTTCTTCAAACAATTTTTATAGACAGTACAAGAATATCTTTTATTCTGGAACTGATTCATCTAGGGTCTCATTGTTCCACAGTAATTATAGCAATATAAATGGAATTAATAAGAAAATGTTATCTAAAAACGTTCCTGAGACCAATCATCATTTTTTATGCACCTGTTTGATGAGCATATTTTGGACCCTGAATTCTTAGGTATTAACTGTATGATAAATAGAAAACCTTTACTATATACACGAATTTCTTTTATGTACATTTCCACACACAAATATTTCAGTGAAAAAGACACAAAAGTTAGTTTAAATATATAGAGAAAAGCATAATGGGTAATTGAAATAGTTATCCAAAATATAATGAAGTACATTTAAGATTCACAAAGAAAGAGCCGGGCGTGGTGGCGCACACCTTTAATCCCAGCACTCGGGAGGCTGAGGTAGGAGGAGCGTTGTGAGTTCGAGGCCGGCTTGGGCTACAATGCGAGCGCAAGGCCGGTCTCAGCTACATAGTGCGACCCTGCCTCAAAAAAACCAGGGCCGGGAGTTTGGCTCAGTGACTTAAGCGCCTGCCCTGACAGGTGCAAGGTTGTGAGTTCGATCCCTGGTGCCAAAAAAAAAGATTCATAAAGAATATTTTTGTTTCTTTAAAAAACAAACAATGCACTCTTGCCATAAATAAAATCTACCTGTGCAAATAAAGTTCCAATTATTTTTATAGCAAACTGTGATTAAATTAAGAAATAGAATTTTTTAATAGAATCTTGCCTACAGCAGACTAAGAAAGTTTGGAGAACATTTTGTCTTGGAACTGAGGGAAAAAATGTAGCTCTACAATTGTCAAGGTGGCCAGGTAGGAATATTATGTATACCTAGTTAAGTAGGTGTTCTACTCAAAAGGGAAAGTAAAGATCAAGAAAATAAGGGGCAAACCGGGCATGGTGGTGCATGCCTATAATTCCAGCACTTGGGAGACTGAGGCAGGAGGGTCGTTGTGAGTTCAAGACCAGCCTGGGCTCGAAGTGAGCTCAAGGCCAGTCTGAACTGCATAGCAAGACCCTTTCTCAAAAAGAAAAAAAAAAAAAAAGAGAGAAAAGAAGGGGCTATAAAGTTAATAAGACTTTTCTGGGTAGACAAGTGATCAGATTCTCATGATGCATTTTAGGTTAAAGAATTTTTTCTCTTCAATGGCAAAGCCCTTATTAGCACTTTGGATTTTTTGCAATAAAAGAAAATTTTACATAGTGACTTTTTATTGCATTATATCTATGATAATTTTTTTCTTTGTCAAAGTTTAAATACTATTAGTCATGTCCTACTTTTATTATTAAGAAAAATCAATAATTATCTCTATTTTGAAAAAGAAAAATTACAGTTGGACATTTTATCTGAAGAAGAGGAAATGCATCTCACAAATTTCTACCATGCTTAGGAGTACCCTGGCAAGATCTCTACACTTGACTATGTCCTATATTGGAGGAAGCACAAGTAAAACCACCCACCAAAAATATAACTATTTATTAAATAACAGGAGTGTCCTGAGGGCTCTTGAATGTGTATAACTTTAATTAGATGTCTGAAAATGAAACCTGCTTCTTACGTCACCAGCAACCACCGCCCCCCAAAAAAATCCCAAAGGCTGAAAGAAGTGCAAGAAACAGAGTGTAGAGACAGGAGAGCATAAAGAGCCACATTAAAGCTTCACATGATAGCCTCAGGATCAAATAAAATTTACCTTGGCTTTTGGAGATGGTTTTGGCATCTCTCTCTCTAGGCCTTTTCTTAAAAGGATGTGGAGACAGTTCTCATACCTGGCCTCCTATAAAAGAAGTATAAAAGAAACATTAAAGATTAAAGAACCTTAGGTACACAAGGCATTGATGGATTGAGCTGTTCACATCAGAAATTGGTGAGATTATGCTTAGGAGTCAAAAGTTTTCCTCTTCTGTTTGTCACATGAAACAGTAAAGATGGTACTAGGGAAGGTATGAAACATGCAGGACCTATATGTTCAAAGATGATCACTGAAATCTTATGTACATTGTCGTGCCACTTTGTCACACAAACATGCACTACACATAACTTATCTCTCCTTTTGAGAACTGAAGGGTTAATTCCTCAAGTTATCAACCAACAGAGTTGCAACTTTCCCACAATATTTCACAAATGGGTTTTGACTCTTTATATATCTTATCGTAAACAAATTCCTTCAGATAATTTGGTAAACCACTATGGAATAGTGACAATGAATCATACTAATACTCACTGAAAAACAATGTCTGAGTATCTGTTCTAAAGTTATTAAACTTCTAAATCCTTGGTTCACATCAGAACAATGTTTACAAAAATAATGGCAGAAAATACAAGGAGGCAGGTTAGATGGCATAGGCAGATTATTTATTTTTACATGATAAACACATAATCTTGTTTTGTCTTTCAATAATGTAGGGCAGAACTCACTTCAATGGTTGTTCACTGTTAACTTGGATAAGTTTTCCACAGATAACTACATTCTGTTTTCAAATTAAGAAAGAAAGATGAAAAGACTATTTCAAACAACAATTATGCCAAGGAGAAAGTAAGTCAGATTTCTTTCACTTGCTCTAAAAGCTTTACCTCTGTATCCCATGTCTGATCCCACAGTGTGTAAAATCCAATAATCTCAATCATAGCCTTAAAAAAAAACACTTACCCAAGTTTAATTCATTATACTCTTTCAAACAATATTTTAAATTATATATTTTGCAATATTGTGAAAATTAACTGGCATTATATTCATTTATTTCTACTTTTTTATTCATTTATTTCTAAAGAGAACAATGTATTAGGATCAAATGTCCCTAAAGAAAAATAATATAATACAATTTGCTACAATTGAATCTTATGATGTATCAGGCACTGTGCTAAAAACTGCATTCCTAATACTACCTTCCTAAAACATACAGTTATCACCTCCCTGCCCGCCTTTTAAGGATAACAGTGAAGGCTTTAAAAGTTATATAAAATTGCCTATTATCACAAAGGACTCAATGATAGTTCTTTCTAAACTTTAAGGCCATAACTCTTATTACCTTTACATACTATGTTTCATCTCTAATACACTTGACATCTAAAACCACTAAATTGTGAAGCTGTGATATTCTCAATTCAGAGTTTGTCAAAGTCAACTAGTCTATCTACCTAATTTTAGAGATGAGAGACTTGGAGGTGAAATGCCCAGAATTATGTTAAGAGTGATGGAGCTGAACCACAGGGCTGTGTACAGCACCTGTCCCTGGGTGTGTACTTGGGAACAACATTCCCAGACTTGGGGATCAGAAGCCTCTTTTCAGCTCTGGGATGCTGCCAACACTCTCAGCTGCTGGTGGCTGACATGCAGCCCTATCCAAGGACCCTAGGGCACATGTCTGAGATCTTCAAATAAGTGTACATTCTGGTCCTACCCTTTCCCACCAGTTACAACACCTGCTGTTAGGAAGTTGATGACTGGAAATAGTGAATGAACCTGTTCCCAGTTCTGACTCACTGTGGGGATAAGTTATATCCAGCATGACATTTAGGCGAGCCAAGTGATTAACTGGCTAAGCCATTGTATAATCTGACTACAGTTGGGTAAAATAATTATGTCTAATCCTTGCAGCCCCCGCTTTAAACTACTGCTATGTAAATGCTAGAATGTGATGCAAAGAAACCAGAATTAATGTGAAGGGAAGTTAACAGGAATGGATAACCTTTGTTTATGATGATCTCAGTGTTTATAAATGCCTGTAATTCTTTCTTCCTTGGGCACAAACTAGAAGTTACCATAATTCTTCATTAATTCTATTTCCCTCTTTGTCCCTGTGAATTAATGAGACATAGATAACAGCTTTTTGCCTATAAAACTTGAAAAGCATTTTCTCTAAGCATTTATCTGAAAACATGACCTACATACATTACTTATTTTGCATTATATGATTTTATTTTTTAAATTTATTTTATTTTAAAGAGAATAAAACTAAATAAGACAAAACAGAATAAAGCTAATCAGAACAGAACAATGAAAGCAATACAGAACTTCAAAACAAGATAATAGGAAATCAACAATGGCTACCATAATGTCTCTTGTCTTCTTCAAAATAGCAGTCCATACCATCAGACATAATAAAAATGAAACAAAACAGAATAAAACCTATCAAAAGTATGAAGCATATTTTAAAGAGAATAAAACCAAACAAAATAAAACCAATCAAAACAAAACAATGAAAGTGATACAGGACTTCAAAACAGGATAACAGGAAATCAACAATGGCTACCATAATGCTTCTTGTTATCTTCAAAATTGCTGCCCATACCATCAGACATAATAAAATAAAACGGAACATAATAAAACCAATCAAAACAAAACACTGAATAAAAAACAATAAAACAGAACAAAATGAAACACTGAGAATAATATTGGATTTCAAAAACAAGACAGAAGGAAGTCCCCCATATGTGCTCTACTGCATATTGTTATCCCCTTAATAGATGCTCAGACTACCAGCCTTAGGCCTGCAAAATCAATCAAACGATACAAGCATTAAGTTGTTTTGGTACCTCAGTTGCTATCAACTCAGCCTGTCCTCTGAATCAGCTGGTTGTTTATGGGGGTGGGGATAAGGGAGGCATTCTTGTCTCCCAGTCCACATGCTGACTGGCTCACGGGAAGGGCAAATCGGCTTCTTGTTACTCTTCCCAGGCCCAGTGTGGCTTTCTGCATTATATGACTTTAAATTCAGACAGTAGAGGCAAAGTAAAGTTTTATAGAAGGAGCACTGAACCAGGAGTCAGGAGATCTGGCTTTTTGTCCTGCTTCCCTAACTGACCAGCTGCAGGAACCTGGGCGACCAACCTGCGCCTCCCTCAGTTCAAAGAGCAGTAAAATAAAGGGTTTGGATTACACAAACTCTCATAGTTCTGTCTAGTTCGAATTTTCAAGACTTTATTATTTTTCCAGGAAGAAACAATATTGCTTGACAAAAAGGCAAGGCACCATCTATTTAGAATTGTACTCCTAATGCCCCACCAGAATGCCACTAAATAGTGGCCCACCCCCATTCATGGAGCCATGATCCAGGGACATAGCAGACATCCAGAGCCATGGGACATAGCAGACATCTTTCTGAAAGGCCAGTGGTACTGATTCACATTTCTAGAGAAAAATAATTCAACTAGCACTTTAAGTAAAAAACTAGTAATAACAATGCAATCTTTTAAAACATCATAAAGAGTGAAATACTTTTAACATAAAATGTTTTTTAAAAACTTTACCTTTAAAAGGTCATGTATACTCATAGGACTAAGAGAATGTGAAACTTTTGTCCACAGAAAAACTTACTCACAAATGCTCAAAGAGGCATTATTTATGATAGCCTTAAAATGACAACACAAATGTCCATCAACTGATGGATAAACAAAACGTGGGATAGCCACACAGTGGAATTTTATTCAGCTATAATAAGGAATAAAGTACTGATATGTGTTATGACATCAATTAACCTTGAAAACATTACACTAAGTGAAAAAAGTCAGACCACTTATGTGAAATGTCCATGATAGGCAAATATGCAGTGTTGGAAGGTAGAGTTAGTGGTTGGCATGGGCCAGGTAGAAGAGAGAATGCAGAATGACTTCTAATGGATCTGTCTTGTTTCTTCTACTGAATTTCCTCTGGGATGATAAAAATGCTCTGGAATTAGGTCATGTTGACAGTTGTACAACTTTATTAACATACTAAAAATTAATATACTTTCAAGAGTGAATTTTATGGTATGTGAATTATATCCAAGTTTTTTTTTTACAAAGCCATTTAAAGCAAGTTCCCACATTTCCAGGACAAAGAGAAGAAGCCTTGGGTTTGTGTTCAAATGCTTACCTTAAAAGTACTTCTTTGAAGAGGCTCAAATGGCAATGTTTTGTGTTTCTCAGTATTAAACTCTATGTGGGCCTCATTCATTCACCAAATATTAACTGGATCCTATTATGAGTGGCATTCCAGTGTGGGCACTGGAGGAGTAACAAATCAAACAGGAATCTATCCTATAAGGTATATTTACACTTACTTTAAACAAATGGTCTACTTAAATGAGACTTTTGGCTGCACTGCTTGCTCATTCTAATGACATTTGTGCAACCACTTGCTTAAACCAGCTGTGTCGCAGTATCATGAAAACACCATTTAACAATACAATAGAGAAAGAAAAAAAAAACCTTGTTTATCAAGGCTTTGTTGGTTTTACTGTTCAGCCATGTGGGACATTTAAAAACAGAATAGCACTGGCTGTTCCTCAGTCCAGGACACTACCCCTGACTCCTCCCACCCAGGATACCTCACTTCATCCCAGCTTCCTTCTGCATTATTGGGGAGGATCCCTCCCCAGCACACCTTCTCTGTTTATTGCCTCTTCTCTCCCCATTATTGCTTTCCATCCCATGTCCTTTTTCTGTTTCTCCATACCCCTTACTGAAACCTGGCTTTAAATTAGACTTATCAATTTTAATTCTTTAAGGTCCTACTCATCCCAACCTATAAGAGGACTTGGTCAGCCTTGTCCATGAACATATCCACAGGGCTTGCAAGACCACTTGGATGGACTGAATGAGTAAACTAAATAATTGGAAAATAAATGGAGAAAATCTTTCCTAAACTTTTATACTACCCCCTAAAACTCCTCCCTTTAAGAGAGGGAAAAAGTTTTACTGGACTAAGGGATTTGTGGCAGGTACTGAGCACTGGGCTGAGGAAATAGGGGCCATGCTCACAGCACCCTCTGGAGTGTGGAGCCAAAGGGTTGATCTGTCAGATACCCAGGTGACAGGGAACTCAAGGTCTCTGGGAAAGAGCTCTGGTGAGGGTCATACTCATCACGCATGTCCACTATGATATCACATGAAACCAATTTTTCTTGTTGATTATAGTCCTGTCTGCACAATCTGTACATCTTGGTACTCTGGCAGGAGGCGAAGTATCATGCACGTCAGAGCCTCTTAGCCCTTTCAGGGAACATCTTGACTGGGGCAGTGCCGGGAGGTTGCTAAGGGGCTTTTGCAAGGCAGGTGGACTCTTAGCTGAGCCTGGAGTGCCAGGTTGGGAGAGGAAACAGAAGCAGAAGATGCAGCAGCAGCAGCAGCAGCAGCAGCAGCAGCAGCAGCAGCACCACCACCACCACCACCACCACCACTACCAGCAGCAGCACCACCACTACCACCACCACCAAGACATCGTGGAGGAAATGCTGTCCCATGTGGCTCCCTCATCCCAAGAGACAGAAGCTTGCTCTTCCTTTGTTCTTATTTCCCTTCTTAACCAATTTACATTAAATGTTCTTATATTCCCTTTTAATGCCCTTCATTTCCTTCTTCCAGTCACCAATCATTGGATTTTGCTCACACAAGTACAATCTCAGGTGAACTCAGTTGAATAATTTCTCACTGGGAATGAACTAACAAAATATCTGGCAAAAGAATTATAGAACTGTTCAATTGGCTTCACAATACATTTATGACAATAAACCTCAAATAAGCCTTCTCACACATAGAATTCCTGCTGTGCTTTTTCAGTAACTTGACTTTCCAGTTGTCAAGATGGCATTTAACATTTTCTCCTTTGTTTTCAAAACCTGTCCTTCCATTTTTGCTTTCTACTTCTTTGGAAAAATAGAAGCATTGGAGTAGAAGTCACTCGCTATCCTACTATCAAATCAACAACCACAGCTACAACCATTCCATTGTCTGTAACTTCCTTCCTGATCACTCTGCCCTAATGAAGAGTAATACCCTCCAATATGTAGTCTGGATCTCATCTTTCACCTTCCTGAGGACTTCACTCCTTGAATCATCCTCCTTTACTTCCTTTCCACTAGATCATTCCCTTTAATCATAAGCACACTCTGGAAATATATCCTATTTTTTTTGTTTTTAGAACAACACCTTAAATTCATATTTCCTCTTTGTAGCTATGGCTCTAATTTTGCTTCCTCTCACAGCAAAATTCTTCAGGGACATCTTCCCTTACTCTCTTTACTGCTTCATCTTCAATTCATTCTTCAGTGCCCCCATATCTGACAGCTTTGTCTCAATGTTCTACTAAAACTGCCGTAACAGTTCAGTCTTGAAACTTGGTATCTTGTCACTGAGGACAAAATACTAAACAGCAGCAAGTGAAAGAAGGAGAGGTTTATTCTGGCTAACAGTCTATAGAGGCTTCAGTTCATTGTACTCTGGCTTGAAGGCAGAACAGCATAGCAGATGGGCAAGGCAGAACAGGGTTGCTCACTGCATGGTAACCCTGAAACAGAGCCAGCAAAAGGAGAAACTGCAAGAGACAAGCATTCCAGGCCACACCTATGGTGACCTACCTCCTCCACCAAATCCCACCTCCTAACAGCAAGTCAGCCATAAACTCTTTGTAAGTATCATGCTCCTGCGAGCCAATCACCTCCCAAAGCCCCACTGATGAGCACATGAGTGTTTGGGAGGGAGATCTAGATATAAACCATAATACTTGAGTTCTTAATAACACTTTAGTCAAGACACTTCTTGAATCAAGACACTCCTTGATCTTGAATCACACTATCAGCTCCCACAGATCATAGGAAGGGTGATGTTTTGGTTAATCTTAGATGTCAACTTGACTAGACTAAGTGATACACAGGTAACTAGCAGGAATTATTTTTGGGTGTTTTCAGAAGAGACTGGCATTGTAATTAGTCCACTGAGTGAGGAAGATCTGCTATCACCCAATATGGGCTGGTACCCTACAACTGACTGAGAACCTAGATAGGTTTGTACTTTCTCCTGGAGCTCAGTAAATATGTATGTGCTGAGAAAGTGAATGAATGAAGGGGGGATGACATGACTTAAGGGTTGATGCTGAGGAATCTTCTTTCCCCACATGATACAATGAGATTACTCATTTTCATGGTTTTAAAATATAACTGTTTCACAGTGTGGGTCTGGAATATCCCCAAAGGCCCATGCTTTAAAGGCTTGATCCCTAGATGGTAGTGCTCTTGGAAGGTGGTGAAAACTTCAGGAAGTGGAGCCAGTAGGAAGAAAGTCACTGGGGCCATACCTTTGAAGGATATATTTTATTACCTACCACTCTCACACTGGTCCCTTCTCTCTACCTTCTGCCTGCCATAAAGTAAACAACTTTCCTCCAGTAAACCCTCCACCACCCTTTCTTCACCTCACTGCTATAGGATCAAAAGCAATAATGTTAGCTGACCAGGGCCTGAAACTTTTGAAATCATGAGCCAAAACAAACCCTTTGTTCCATAAACTGATTTTTTTCCTCAGGTATTTTGTCACAGTGATCGAAAGCTAACACAAAAATACTTCTAAATTTGTATATCTTTTATGTGTCCCCCTGTTGCCACCTTGGTCATTTAATACTGCATGTCCAAACCTAAACTTATGAATTATCAGCAAAAACATTATCAGTTCTCCAGTCTTCTCCAGATTAATGGATGAGACTTAGTTGCTCCAGTCAATGTATGAAGAATCTTTCTTAATTCCTTCCTTCTCATTCTTCTTATATCCAACCTATCATTAAGTGCAGCTAGTATTACCTCCAAAATAAATTCATTGTACCCACTTCTGTGCTATCCTAGCCATAACCATTATCGTTCACCTAAATTATGTCCACCAGCATAACCTGCGTCACCCAGCTCTTGTCTACTTCTCTAGCCTCACACAGTCCTCTTCCTCATTAGGCCTCAGCCACAGTGGCCTTCCTTTCTGCTTTTCAAATACTCCAAGTCCTTCCCACTTTCATGCATTTGCCTTTCTTAACCTCTCTTTCTAGATGCATTCACACCAGCTCTAGGTTGACCAGTGCATTCTCCTCCTTCAGCTGCTCTGTCACCGCTGTAGAGGCTGCCTTCAGTGACCCCATTAAAGTGGTTCCTCTGCCCTGTATTCTTCTCTTACCAATTTGCTTTCAGTCACAGTACTTAATTTGCAATTCATTGTATTACATTTAAAATGTATTTTATTTTAGTGTCTATCAACCCCAAGAGACTTTAAGGTTCATGAGGACAAGGATCTATGATTAAAAATGCCAGCATACAGTAGGTATTAAGAATTTATTGAATAAATAAATAAACAAATGCTAACTCCTTCATTTTCCTCCCTTTTAGTATTAATTTCTAGTGAACAGAGAAATTTGACAGACTTACCATGATATTAGGAATCAGACAATAACTTTTTTATTATCAGGGTAATACAAAAACAGGTAGGGGTAGATGAAAAGAAACTGTATCATGAGATGAAGGAGCTTTCAGGGAGCTACCTGGTGTGCTAGAGACAAACAACAGACAACTGGGTTAGATTTGGTGACCTGGATGACGGAGAACAATTCTGCCATGACTACAAAGTGCCACACTGATAAGGTCACAAGCTGAGACAGCCCATCCTGAGGAGCTCTGACAGGAAAGAGCAGTGCTGTCACAGGTCTGAATGTGTCCTTCCTTCCACGTCAAGTGTGGGACGCTTAATCTCCAATGCAATAATGCTGAGTGGTAGGACCTTGAGAGATGTCTGGGTCATGAGGGAACTAATGAGTGGCTTCCTGATAAAAGGATGAGGTCAGTCACTTCCTCTCTTGTCCCTTGCCCCTTCCATGCTGAGATGACACAGCACAAAGGTCCTTACCACACGCTGGCACCTTGATATTGAATTCCCAGCCCTCAGAACTATAAAGAATAAATTTCCTTTCTTTATAATTTACACAGTCTATGGTGTGCTATTATAGCAACATAAAACAGACTAGGACAAGCAAATGAAACACTACTACTTAACAAGCCTGGTCCAATAAATGTGGCTGGTATAACTTGTTATAATTCATGAAAGTCTTTTCTGCAATTCATCTACACATGCAACATTAATCTCAGTTTGACTGACTGAAAAAAAAACTATTTTTGTAAACTTCAAGAGAAATACAATGTATCTTAATAGAAATAAAGGAAACAAAATGAAATAAAATAGTACCTTTTAGAAGATTGTATTTAGGGTTGGTATGATGGCACATGCCTGTAATTCCAGCACTTGGGAGGCTGAGGCAGGCAGATTGCCACAAGTTTGAGGATAGTCTGGGCTATATGGTGAGTCCAAGGACAATATGAACTTTACATGGTGAGACCCCATCTCAAAAACAAAAGTTTCAACTACAAGTATTGTATTTGGGAAGAAATCTGTAATTCTCTGGCATAGGCCAGAAAAGTTCAAATGAAGGTGATAAGTCAAATTTTGGATATAATTTTGAATTCATTACATTTGTTTTATAAACTGTAACTATAGTATCCACAGCATAATCTTTAAGTGTATTGAAAATTCTCTACATAAAATAGCAACCAGTTGATTTCACTTGAATAAAAAAAAAAAAAAGAATGAGAATAGAATGTAGCAAGGATGGTCAAACTAAATTACAGATTTATTGCCAAGCAGCAACAACCATTAAAGTTTGGACTCTCAATGCTATAATCCAATGTAGTTTTCTCTTCCATCCTCTTCTATATCTCCTTCTGAGAGGCTGCCTCTAACAGCCTCATAAACAAACAAACACTTTCCTCAGTTACTCCCTTGTCAATTTGCTGCAGTTCTGTCATGATACTTACTAAGATTGAGGTGTGCATGTGCTGCCCTAGTGACTTTAGATCTTCTTTCCTCTGATAATCTAATCCACTATGCTTTCTTTTCTTTGCACTGTTGATGTGGAGAAGCACTACTTCTCATTCATTTGCACAGGGTTGGAGTAAGGTCTTTGCACTATTTGTTCCCTCTGCTTGAGAATGTTTTTCCTTCAGAAGATGTATGGTTTGCTACATTATATCATGTAGCTCTCTACACAAAGGGTTCATCAGAGGGGCCTTCCTTTACTTCTCTATGTAAAATAGCCTCCCAAGTCCCCACCAAAACATGTACACCATTAATGCTAAGTCCTTATTATGGTTTATTTTTCACAGACTCCACCATTAAAAAACATAGCTTCAACTGTTCATTGTTTGTGTCCCCTTACTAAAAGATAAACTCAATGTTTTTACTCACTGTTGTTTTTTTCTAGCTCATAGAACACTGCCTGGATACAGAATAGGTAGTATCTAAAAGATGCTTGGGGTGGATTAATTAATAGGCAACTTGCAACACTCAGCTGAACTGAATCAGCATGGTTCTGCGTGTGGAAAGCCCACCTGAGGATTGTTGCCAAAAGCATAAAAAGAGAACTGGAGCGGAAGATGGTGAGCTGTTGATTTTGCTGAAGAAGATTGTCATGCTGGTTTTCCTGATACGAGCTCAGCTGTTCTCATCCTCAGGGTCCTCACTATCACTGAGGAAGACTGTGGTTCTTTTCAGGGGAGCTCTGGTCCTTTCCTTGAGCATTACTTCCGGGTTCCAGTGCAGATCTCTCAGCCTGGTGGCACAGATCCTTCATCTTCCTGGTGTAAACATTTTAGCTTCCACCACTGACTTTTGGGCCTTCCCAGTGCAGATCCTTGATACAGACCTGCATGAGACATTGTCATGGGCTCTAAAGCCAACAGTGGGACTCATGAAGGACTTTGCTCTGGGTTCTAGGTCATCAAATGAACTTCTGCAGGACACTGCCCTGGGATCCAGGCCCTCAGCTGGATTCTTTGGGTCTATAGTATGTAGACATCTCCTAGACTCTTCTGCATTTGATTGTTTGGTTGAATATAAAATAATCCTATAAATTATGTGTCCTGTTTTAAATCTATTCCCTTGTAAATCCTGAGTACAACACTAGTTGAATACCTGAATAGACTGATGATTCAAAAACAACTTATGACGCCTGTCTCCTTCTTCTGTATCCTACCAAATATGGCAAGCTAATTTCTCTAGTTTACAACTCCAAGTCACTCCACTTTTAATTACCTTTGCTACCACATTTAAAGTCTTGGTCCCGCCACGCTAACCTAAGCCCACACTTCCTGCCTTTCTACTACACCCACTGTAACCTAGGTCACTTCTTGTTTGGACTATTTATTTATGTGCCTCTCCCCGTTCCCATCTTTGACCCTAGATACTTAAAGGTTCTTCAGTCTTATCTGTGTCTTTACAGTGTGAAAGTGAACAACCAGTGTTTTGCCATGTATACAATGTATTCTCACTTCTTTGGAGGAAGATTTAGTTTGAGGAAATTGCCTTTTGTCAGTGAGTTACTTTTCTTGTTGCTGAGACAAAATACCCAACACCCAAAATTAAAGGAGGGAAGATTTACTTAACTCACAGTTTATAGAGGTTTCAATCCACAATCGGCTGACTCCAAGGCAGGGCGGCACATGGCAGAGGGGCAACAGTTCGTGGTAGAGGAAGACAGCAAAAGCAACAAGTGAAAGCAAAAATGGGGGAAACAAGTCTCTTTCTGCCCCTTTTTATCTTATGCAGACTGCAGTGATTAGGGCGGTGCCAGTCCAATCAGTGGGCTGATCTAGCAATCACCCAGTCTTAATCCCAGTACCCTTAATCTCAGCATTGCACTATTGACCAGTTACAGGCTATAGATTCAGCTACCTCTGAAAAAGCCTGTCCCCCATGCCCTGCAATGACTACATGAGGCTTTGGTGAGACATCTAGACACAAACCATAATATAAATCACCCTTCTCTTCTTGGGTAGTGTTTCAATCAAAGACATATCTCCCAAGAACCTCCAAGTATCAGCTATTCATTCTCTGAAATTTTTTTTTTACCAGGAATGTGAACACTCAAGAATTGAGAACAGCAGAAGTCAATTCATCTCAATAGTAGTTCCTCGAGGAGACACCTGCGATCCAGCGCTCTGCAGCTGCCTTGGTTAAAGTCCTTTGGGAAGTCTTGTTTGTCAGCTTTGCTTACTGTCCTCTGTATTACCTCCATGGCCTTCCAGGAAATTCTCTTATTTTTGTTTTCTTCAGCCTTGTTTCAGCCAGAGCTAGCTTTTGTTGTTGGTTTTTTTTTTTAAACAAAAGTACTTTAAGTTATAGAAATATTATCATAGAGCCTCTTATGGTGTAGGCACATAATGCAAACTTATAGGTTTAAATTGTACAGTTATGATGATAATTAAAATAATAAAATGTCACTTATTAGTATATTCTATGTATATTACATTCTTAAGTGTTCAATGCACATTTACTCATTGGGCTGTCACAAGAATCCTGTAAGAAATGTATGCGCTTTTTACCATCCTAATAGCATGCATAAGGAAACTGAAGTATTAAGGTGTAAGTGTCTTGTCCAAGGCCACATATTCTATAAGTAAGAGTGCTAGAATTTGAAGCTGAGTGATCTGATTGCAGAGCTCTACCCTTACCTGTACAGAACTCTCTCTGTAGGAGAATACTTCTTATTAAATGAGATCAGGAAATATTGCAAGCTACTCTCAAAAACAGGCCATAATGTTAAGTCAAATATATCAGATATACAAACAAATATTCCATGGTTTCTCTTATATGAGAAATCTAAAATATAAATATGCAGCAAAATAAAAAATAGATAATAAAAATAGAGAGCTAGATCTTATGAAAAAGGAGAGGGGACCTAGGGAAAGTGGCAGGGGAAGGGGATGAAAAAAGAATTAAGATGTGTTATGTGCATATACCAACTTCCTATGAGGCATGTGATCATTATGTCCAATAAACATATACTAATAAAATAATAAAAATTAAAAAGTAAACTATAGTAGTTTACTAAAGTAAGTAATAAATAATATACACAAACTTTAAAAAATCTTTTTACTTTTAAGTTCTTAAATGTTTATTGTTGCCTAGTCCTTTGATGCAAACATGTTGGGAATGGCCAGTAGCTTGAAACACTATGTCTTTCTTGTATAAGCCGCAATAACCATACTGCATCACTTACACAGTGTAAGAAACACATTAGCTGCTACTGAGGCTCTCCACAGTATTCAGTTGTGCTTTGGTAGTACAGATGCTGGGTGTGCACCACACCATTCCCTCATATCCTCCCTCTGGATGCCAAAAGTCCCTAGTTTCCCATCTAGCTTGGCTAGAAGCATATGACAGTCTTCTTAATGGAAGGTACACAGAAGCATTGTAAGCCATTTCTAAGAAACATCACAAAACATTCTACATTAGTCTCATCTTTCTCTTTCTCTGGTGAGGCAAACTGAAGGGGTAGGTGGTGTGAGATGGGGTAGGGCTGCTCAACTCACTGGACTGCACAGTGGGTGAGAACTAAACTTTGTGTCACAGCATCCAAATGTCAGAGCCTGTGGCAGAGGTTTGCATTAACTACTCTGACACCATTCTCCTAGAAACAGCTGTACTGATGCATTTGCACTGCATTTGTTTAGCGTAATTATAGAACTATGATAAAAAAAACAGTAACTGGCATAAACAGGTTCAGAGACAAAAACAGGTGATTCTTGGTTAGCATACAGTAAAACCGGCAATGAGCAGAGTATGAGTAGCCTATTAATCACAAGTATGCAGAGTCACCATGGACTGTAGGCTATATAGCTAAAAAGGTGTCTTGGTCCATTTTCTGCTGCTATAACAGAATATGAAACACCAGGTAGTAAACAATAGAAGTTTATTTGGCTCATGATTCTGGAGGCTGGGAAATCCAAAAAAGGCAGCTGTGGAAAAGACCTTCATTCTACATCACAGCACAACAGAGGAGCAAGTGAACACATGTAAGACAGACACGCAGGAAATCAGACTGAATCTCACCCTTTTATCAAAGGAACCCACTCCCTGAAATGTCATTCATTTCTAAGAAGAGGGCATAAGAAACATGGGAATCTGTCATGAAGTCAGAGCCCTCATGATGTAATCACCCTTCGAAGGTCCCACGTCTAGTACTGTTCATGAGTTTGGGAGAACACATTCAAATCATGGCAAGGGAAAATGCAGATAAATCAGGCAAGTGGAAGTCTGGCAAGCAAACTTTTACCCCATGTGCTAGAAGCATTAATAATTATTAATACACATGGTTACTATGACCTTCCTGAGGGAAATTTGAGTTAATTTTCACTTAAGCTTCAGAACTGTACCTGGAGGATGGGATTCATAGAAGAAGCAGAATTCCAGATATTTTAGTTGGACCTGCACCAGTGTAACCAGAAGCAGACCTTGCCTCAAGGTTGAGAGGGTGTAGTTTATTTATGTGGTTTGGCAGTAGAATGGGGTGATAAAAGAAGGGTGGATGGAGCTAATGAGGGTGTCTTTATTAAGCTGCTACAGAGTTCTGAAGTTTAAACTTGGGGAAATGCTCTGGGAAACACTGTAAAACACAATCATTCCAGGCAAGAAATAGAAGAGCTGGAAATTTATATCCAACACTCCACCATCACTAATTAAGAGTTGTCCCTAGAGACATGAGATTTCTAGCTACTTCTGACCCACAGAAGTATAATTTCCATCCTTTAGGAGATCAAGTGAAGAAAACATCAGAAACTCAGTTCTTAGCACATAAAAGGAATTTTTAAAAATCTGTAAATATTTGCTCACTGTTTACTGAGTGTCGATTTGCACAGCAAAACACACACATGCACACACATACATGTGCATGCACAAACGAACACACATACACACAGTGCAATGATTTAAAGTAGGCAATATCTGAGATGTCAGTTCCAAAGTATTGCCATCTCACTGGAAACGGTGTAAAGGTTACAGAGCATAATGGTGTTTTCATAAGCCAAAGCAATGTAGCCTCTCTCCTGTTAAAAATTCTTCATAATAACAAAGAAAGAATTTAACACCCGGTAGATATATCTAATGCATTCCAATAATTCCTGAGTATGCATAATTGTATCTTCACTCTATAATACAAAAGGTCTGAGGAGAAGAAATAAAAAGCAATCTGAACTGCAAATATAGAGTATGATATGAAAATCTGACACATAAAAGCACTAAATTGAGTAATTTTTAATTCTACTTTTATTACTAAATGTTTTATGCCTCTTGTTAATCTAATTGTTTTCAACTACTAAAAAGTGCCTGTTTGATTCATGTAATCCATGTTCTATCACGCTATTTTATCTTTGCTAAACATTTTTTAGTACTTTCTAACCTTTGAACTCAGAAACACTGTTCCAAGATAGCTTTAACTCTAGGAAGTAAATACCTAAATTCTAATTAGTGCTACTTCTGAGCTCATAGGTCCTCAAAATTATGTAGATTTTGGTAGATATAAGTTAGTCATTCTTACTATTTAAGTTTGCTCACACAAAAGGAAGGGAAATGAAAATGAATTAAAAGCAAACAGTAATAACAATAACAACCACTGCCAAACATATTTTATGCCTTATATGACTCTGCTGCTCCCCAGAAGTTTGGAGCATTCTAGAGGGCTCCAGAGTAGGTAGGGGTAAGGAAAGTTTACAAGAACTAGTGTAAAAAATAGAGCCCAAGTACTTCCCAGACACTAAGTTGCCACAATATCTACTTATTGAATAAATCAATGAATGTTCATCACACTGATGATCCCGTTTAAAACCCCAAGATTTTGGTTATTTCTATACTTGGCCTCAAACTCATACTTTCTTGAGTTCAGTTTCCAGCTCTATCATTTCTACTGTGTGAACTGGAACAATTTACTCCCTTGGGTTTCCTCATCTGCAAAGCTGTACTGAGATTACTTCACAAGGTTTCTGTGAGACAATGGAAATCATACGCATAGAAAAACAGCACAATGTCTGGCATAAAGCTCCTTTGCCCTTCTGCTCCTTTGTTCTTACAGTCATTTTGTTTGTGGTAGACTGCAAGCTCATTCAGGGGACAGGGACAGGTTTTGTATATTTTCTAAGGTTCTCTAGTGCTTAGTCCTGTGCTTTGCACCTAATAGTTCTGAATTATATGAGAAAGTAATTGTTGAAGGTAAGTACAGCTAGGCTTTGCTCCTAAATGAAGGTGGAGAAATATGTGATATCTTTGAGCATAAAAAAGACATGGCAAATGGCTTAGGAAGTTTACGTGGTATGTGAATTTGGATCTGCATGAATAAGACAACTTCATAATCAAACTCATCATGACATATATTAATAAGTCAACACTTTCTTCAAGCTAATCATTGTGGAAGACCATTCTCATATTTTGCTTTTGCTCAAGGGATTCTAAATGACTATTTTGAGAGTGCCTTATGAGACACAAAAGAAAATCATAATTATTTTACAGCCAGATTTCAGTTTTAAACACAAAAGTTAATATTTAATCACCACTCCCCAACTTAATGACCTGCTGCAGCTCAAAATGACTGTTGCTTATTTCCTATGATCAAATAAAGCATTAAAGTACAAAGATTTTTCAGTCTAATGATATACAGAAAAATATGGCAATATGAATGACATATGTTTTACAGATAATTTCAAAAGCCCCAAGACATAGTGAACAATAGCAAACTATCTAGTAAAGACCATCTCACTCAGACCTGGCAGTGCAAACACGTAATTCCAATACTTTGGGAGGCTGAGGCATAAGAATGACAAATGAGCCCAGCCTGGGCAACTCAACAACTTAGTAAGATCCTATCTGAAAATAAGTTTTGAAAAAAGGGGAGGGAGGTAGAGGAGGTAGTTACATATGAAGGCCCTGGGTTCATTTCCCAGTACTGTAAAAAACAAAAAATGAAACAAAACCTTGTGAGATATTTGAAATATGGTTACATTTGTCTAGAAACTTCTATTAAATGTACACACATATTATGTATACATAAAGTGAACAGTTAGCTAGGCAGATCAGGCTGACAGTCTTCCTGTCCAACTAGGTATCTGGCATCCTCCTGGGTAAACTTAAAGTCAACCCAAACCACTGAGATCCTGATGTCCTTGAACTAATATTGAATTGCTCATTTCCTTCTGATTTCTCTGTTCTACGTTGATACCCATCAATCATGGTTATGTTGAAGTCAGACTGATGGTATTTGGAAATGGGGCCTTTGGGAAGTAATTAGGTTATCATGGTAGAGATCTCATGAATGAGTTTGGTGCACTTACAAAAAGTTTGTTGTCTTTCCACCTTGTATGGAGATATAGTGAGTGCCTTCACCAGATGCTAACAATCCTGTCACCCAGATCTCTGATTTCCAACCCCCAGAACTGGGGAAAAAAGTTTTGTTATTAGTCACCCTGTCTATGGAACTTTGTTAAAGTATTGCAAAGTGACTAACACAATCTCTAGCACCTAGTACTTTTACAATTTAGGTGTTTGTTAGATCTCTTCCTTTATTTCTCCTCTAGTGAGATAATACCACACTTTCAGAATCTCTCACTGACCTGGCTTAGTCCATTTGTGCTGCTATTACAGAATATCACAGACTGGGTAATCGGTGATGAAAAAATGTATTGACTTTTGGTTCTACCATCAGTCTGACTTCAACATAACCATGATTGATGGGTATCAACGTAGAACACTTGTGTGGGTGACAGGCCATTTATAAAGTTCCAGAATAAAAGCAGAGTCTTACACTTCAATGGCAAGGAAACATCATGAGACAATTCATGGGGAATGACTGCTAGTCAGTTAGGTATATAAGTGTGGCTTGTTAGGCAGAGCTCTAAATTTAAGGCCTAAGAATGAGCTGAGGACAGAACAATATTTAGGTATGACTGACAAACAAGACTCTTTAGAGGAGACTGAAAAGAGGCCAGAGAAATCAGAAGGAAATGAGCAATTCAATATTAGTTCACTATTTAATTAAGAAGGCTTGGATTGACTACAGTGTGAAGGGCCTGAATTCCAAGATCATGAATGAATTTTATACTTTCAGACATGGGAGTATAAGGCAAAACAACAAAAACAATAGATGTGTTTACTAAATTTTTCTATGATCTTTGCAATTAAAAAATAAACAAGCATTGTCCAGGTTTACATACCTAATAATGACCCGCATGTTGTCATTTTACTATTAGGAACTTTACAATAATGTAGGCGTATCCTTTTAAAAAGACTTCCATAAACTCTCTTTTACCTTTATTGGTTATAATTCAGTTTAGAGAGCTGCATTCTTTTGCTGCATTCTTTGCTTCATAGATGAAACTACCAGCAAGATCAATTTTAAAAAATGCATCAAAGATTCTGCCTTAGAAGGAGGTTGTCACACTATAGACACATTTATACGTTATAGTATGGACTTATAATTATGATATTATCTGGCTCTAGGCCAGATCTGAAATTCACATTAGGAGAGCAGCAGGCACATGCTTCATCTACCTGCACATCTGCATTTGGGTCTCATGGTTACCATCTGTGTATGCTTTTTGCTTTTTTTTTGTACTGGGGATCAAACTCATGACCTCATGTTTGCCAGGCAGGCACCTGTGCTGCTGTGTTATATCCCCGGCCCTCTGTGTATGCATCTTATCTTGTACTCTCGTCCTACTTCTCAGAAAGCTCTAGTCTCTAGTTCAAGGGTTTCCAAGCTGAGCCCTCTTTCACCAATCTCACAAGTGTGATTTCCCTGCATGACAAACACAGGAATATTCTAGTAATCAGCTGTTTTTTGTGCTTAGGATCATACTGGTCTATTAAAATTATATTTTAGGTTCTCTTATTATCTTTTGAGACCTAATAAAAAAGTATGAGTAGTAAAGAGTGCTTATTACAGATTTAGCTGAAACAAAATCAATCGCTTTTTAATATCTGACAAAGGGTTCCTCTGCAAAGTACTACAGATATCAGAGGGACAAACTTAAAAGAGACTTTTTTTCCTATTGAAAAATAATTTAATATCTTCTGTGGCAAAGCTGAAATGTTTTTTCTTATTTTCTCTTATAAATCAGTGGAACGTTTATTTTCAGCTACTATACTAACTCCAACTTAGGTTATACCTGCTACTCACCAATTATGTCATTTTATCACTTTATCTGAGCATTGTTCTCGCTTCACCTCAAATGTCAGTTTAAAGTTCTATGAGGTTGGTGAGACACCTGCAAAGTGCATTCCTCTCCATTCTCAGGAGAGGGACTCTATACCTTGTGGGGAGTCTGGGGCATTAATAATGTAAACTCTAGTTAAGAAAGTCTAGTTTGGGTCTTCTGTTCTTGATTTGGTAGGGTGCTACTTGATACCCATTACCTTTTTTTTTTTCTTCACAGTTATAGCCTCACCTGAAAGAGATTTAAAAAAAACACCCCTTCTCCTGCCCAGACGAAGTACCGCTGATTTTGTTATTCATTGCAATATGAATCAGCAGGAGTGCCACGTGGTCTGTAAATTTATAAATCTCAGAAAGCCCCCCGAGGGCACCTTTTATATCAGCTCCATCACCATTTACCTCAATCTAAATAAAAGAGAAATAAGATGCCTGCCTCCTTTTCCCACTTCTGGAGGATTTGGTTTGGGTATTTATCCTTTGACTTTTAAATGTAAGTCTTTGGAGACCTACATGCATTTATTTAATGTGTAAAGGATATGTTACAAATGATTAGTCAATATATAAAGGCGTTTAGATAGTATTGTCAAGGACTCCATTATAGGGCTTTTAAACTACTGTGTACTTACGATAGTTACCAAGAACAAATGTATAGGACTTAAGATCACAGGTTGGCTTGAAAGTGTGCCAGACACAAGAGAGACTAAAAGAATAATGCTGCCTTCAGGAATCTGCAATGTGAGTCGCAGACTAGCTCTCCTGAACACAGTAGTATGCACATAACCTGCTATAACATCAGGTTTTCATAAACGATGCAATACGCTCAAATGACCAGAGCACTGGGTTCATGTGAGCACTCTTGGGATTGTTTTGTAGCAATAAGCAAAAGTAGCAACACTATTAATATTTTTAATCTTGGATGATACATCAACTCAATAAACATTTGACAGACTAGATTTCATAAGAACTCAACATACCTACAAATAACAGTCTAAGGTTATATCCATATGTGATTTTAATGAGAAGTTAAATAAAATCTTCCACCAAAATTACATCAATACTAAAAGTTAAAGATCAAAGTTACTTACTTTTACTATAGTAAGCTTGGCCTGTTTGTCATATCTCTGATTACTGTTTTTTGTATCTTCTACTTCAAACAGGGTATTGTAATTTTCTAGAATTTTAGCTGTTATCTTGTTGCAAAGGTCCTGTTCTTTCATGCCTTCATGCCTACATGGCACACTAGAAATGAAAAGAAGACAAAGACGAAGATGAAGACAAAGACAACCACGAAGATGAGGAGAAGAGGAAGATGAAGAAGAGGAAGAGGAAGAGGAAAGGAATTAGTAAAAGCAACAACGCCAATACATTAGACTCAGACTTATTTTTGACAATTCCTGCATGATTTGCCCTGTTGTAAGGATATATGGGTTTTTCAACAAGCTCTTTGGTAATATGTATAATGTTGTTAGGACAAGTGGTGAGTTCCTAAGATCTGATTCCATAGCTTGGGCTGACTGGAGAAAGTCAGGCTATTTAGGAAGGCAGTACAGATTAGCACTGACGCTGCTAGTAACATTTATATGATGGTAAAAGTGAAAAGGAATGAGCATTATCATGACAAAAATATCCAGCCACACAAATAATTACATCACAATCTTTATTAAATGGCTTTCAAAAGAATGGATAAGAGGTACAAATCTTAAAGGGAAAAATGAATACTTCCAGGGAGAAAAGACAGTATTGTTGAAGCTGAATAATGGGCAGGCACATGGAAAATCTATTATACTAGTCTATCTTCTTTTGAGTTTAAAATATTGCATAACAAAAAAAGTTGAAAACAAGTTTGAATGCAGAACCTACCATAAACAAAGTAAAAAGACAAGCTAAAAACTGAAAGAAGACAATTGTCTTCTTTAGTACATGCATACCTGACATAGGATTAGCAATAGGACTATGTAAAGTTTTACTAATCTAAGAAAGAGAATGCATCCCCCACCTCAAAAAAAAAAACAAAAAACAAAAAACAAAAAAAAAAACCCCAAAAAACAGACATGAATTGGAAACTCACACAGGAAAGCATCTAAAGTCAGTAACCTTTTGAAAGGATACTTAACATCACTGAGTAACCCTGAAATGCACTTAAAAAGTAATATTTAAAACTCATTTGTAGTAGTGTCCTCCTGTGGATGTTGTAACAAAAACCAGGCCCCAACAGAAAACTATTGTGTTCCAGTTCTATATCCCTAAACATCAAAATCAGTCAAAGTCATGGTGTCAGCCAAACTAGACCCCCTGTGAAGGCACTAGAAGAATATGTTCCTTGACTACTCTCACTTTATTGATTGATTGAGTGAGTGAGTGATTGGTCTTTTTAAAACAAGGTTTCACTATGCAGTTCAGGCTGGCTTTGAACTCAGAGTAATCCTCCTGCCTCAGCCTCCTGAGTGCTGGGATTACAGGCTATGACAAAAGGCCCAGGTCCTCACTTCTGGCGGCTGCCAGCATTTGTTGGCTGCGGCTGCATCATGCCAATTTTTGTCCAAAGCCTATACCTTCAAACTCTTCTCAGCTCCATCTTCATCTATATAAGCATGTAATCTTCCTCTACCTCCTTTGTATAAGGATATACATGATGGCATGAGGTACCACTCAGATAACCCAGGATAATTCTTTTAGCTCAAGATCCCTATCTTGATTATACCTACAAAGACTCTTCTTCTCATATAAGGTAACACTGACAGGATCCACTGACCAAGACCTGGTATCTCTGGAAGACATTATTCAGCCTGTTAGACTACCCACAGGTTACCCATCCTAAACTGTCCCCCAAATGAGTCATAATCTTATACAATGCCTTCCCTTGGGGGCTGTGACTTACGTGGTTCTAGTCAGCAGAATTTGGCAAAGGTGACAGGAGGTCACTTCCATAAAGATGTAATGCTATGTAAGACTCAGTCTTTGCTGAACAGGGTCTCCTTGCTGGCCGAGAGGAAGGAAGCCGCCATGCCATTAGAGGGAGTGGAGAGGGTCTATAAGAGCACCTCGTGGTGGGGGATTACGGGGACCTTAGGTGGCTTCCAGGTGTGAAAACCCTGTGAGAAGCTGGAGTCCTTAGTCATGCTACTGAAATGAATTCTGCCAGCAAGTGGATGAACTTGGGAGCAGACGTTTCCCAAACAGACCATCTGGATGGCTGAAGAGCGAAGTGTGCCCTGCTCCAGCCCTGCCCCTCTGTGGGAGGAGCATGGTCAAAACCGCAGGAGGCAATGGCAACTCTGCAGGGACTGGATCACGGGGTTAGATCTGCATGCGCCAGCCCCATTTCCCAACCACCTCTCCTCCAAACACTGGGGGCCACTGCAGCCTGGCAGCATCCTCACCAGCACTCACTGAGGGCAAGGAGGCAACCCTCAGACTCTGGGGAGAGGAAGGATATGAAAGCAAACACGGTCTGCGCATTTCTGCAGGTGTGCTGTCCCGCCGAGGACTCTGCGGACACTGCTTGAGACTGAGGGAACTGCCTGAGGTGTCCTGAGGTCGCACACTTGCGAGTGGCTGAGTCTCACCCCACAGGGTGTGAGCACACTCGTGGGCTCCCAAGGAGCCCTGCTAGAGTGTGAGCATAGTGGCAGACTCTGTGGATGCCTGTCCGTGAGTCTACCTGCCTGTAGACTCCACCATCTCCTGTGGGACAGGAAAGAGTCCAGAAGCCAAGCCCTGGCCAAGGTCAGATTCTGCCTGCAAGTTAGAGAGGAGATTTCTTGAGCCTGGGTTTCACTGGGTTTTGAGTGCAAGGGAATTTGTTGTAGCTGCCTGTCATCAGACTGCAAGTAATCCAAGAAGGGAATGGTGTGAACCCTCAGGCTTTTCTGCATAGTGGTCATGTGTGAATTACATGTACTTTTTCTTGTTGGCATACGTGACCTGAGGTCCCACTGGATATTTTTTTTGTTTTGTTTTCTGGAATTTTCCTCTTTTTTTTGGTTATTTTTGCTTTGATTTCATTGGTGCTTTATTTTCTCTCTTTCTTTCTCCCTATGTCATCTCTTCAATTCAGGCTTTGGTAGCAACACTGTTTTCTTATTTTTTAGTAGTGTCTCCCGTGTTTAAAATTCTTCCTCTCAGGTTTTGACTTTGCCATATTCTACTTTCTGTCACTCCTGTCTTCTTGTATACTAGCCTTCTGTCCTCCCTATTCTATTCCTTTTGTTCTTCCTTATCTTATGTAGTTCCATCTTCCCTTGCCTATTTTCTACTTTACAGGTGCACAAATATATGAAGTTCCAGCAGCCTCATACCTTTACTCACAAAGTCCACCACCCTCCTCCTATATTCTGTCCCTGCCAGCACAAATTTCTTAAAACTCTCAGCACTAATCCTTAAATCCAACCAAATGACCTCCCACAGAATCTGACCCCTTATCTATTTTTCCAGCTATTATTATTTCTCCTACCCAGCTCTCCCCTTACTGACTTACACTCATCTTTCAGCCATCCAGCCATATCTTCTATCCATCACCTTACACACTGCAGAGTAACTGCTAATAACAACTGAATACAAGCCGCAAAGAGTGTTGATGAAGGGTCAGAGTGCAAATGCAAGGTTTATTGCTTATAACTGATACATGACTGGATCTGCTGATGCTATCACAACAAAAAGTAATTTTTCCCCAAAACACACAGGCAAAGTCCAAACCATTTAAATGAAATAAAAAGATGGGGTAAATATTATCTTTGGACAAATAAAGCTGAGAATATAACACTGAAAGGCAGTGTAGTGTCTTACTAAAAAAGATATCCGTATCAATTATAACCTCTCTTATTTATTTATTTATTATTTTTTATTTAACAGAAAAAAGACACATATAAGAAAGACAAAAAGCAAAAGAGGTAAACAAACAACAACAGCGAATTCACAACAGTAGTATTATAGGTTTACAAAACAAGATGATAGGAACTTGACAATGGTTGCAATATTGCATATCGTTACTTTCAACACGGTTGTTTACTCTCTAAATTAAGTCTTGATCCCCCTCTACAAATTGCTAGTTTATGAAAACAAAAAGACTAAAGACTATAAAAATGTAAGTTATCTTATTATTAATGATTGTAAAAAATGTGTAATACAGTATTCATGACCATCAATGAGTTGTATTTGTGCCCCTCCATTTTTGTTCTACCCTTAACTTTTTCCTTATCTTCCTGAGCCTGTCCTCCTTTTAAAGGTCTCTATCCCAACTCTCAGGAGGATAAGGCAGGAGAATTGCTGTGAGTTTGAGGCCAGCCTGGGCTACAAAGTAAGTTCAAGGCCAGCCTGAACTGCAAAGCCATACCCTGTCTGAAAAAATAAAAAGGTCTCTAAGCAGGAAGTATTCCTTTTGCATCCAGAGCAGAGCCTTCCCAAGGCCTTCTGACCCCATTTCCCCCACCTGCTGCAGGACCTTACTCAGCCAGGGAGCCTTGCTCTCGCTACTTGTTTCTCTTCTCTGTCTATAAATGTGCTGAGCTCTCACTCTGAGAATAATCAACGTCCTGTCCAACTGTAATCTTACTTCTTTCCTTTTTTTACTACTCAACATATTCAAAGGACCACAAGTTTGCTCAAGTCCCCCTGTGGCCTGGATTATCCTTCCACTACTTACTGAGCCCCAACCTTCTAGTGAGCAAATCCAATGTGTTTTTTCCTCCTGGTCTTCAGTCAAATTTGACAAAGCTTTACTGATTATCCTGTGTGTAGGGAACCACTTAGACTGCTTCAAAGCTCAAGTGGTCTCAGGACACCTAAGGACATGACCCCACTTGTCTAGGAAAGGTGCACAGTGGGATACAGTTATATAACCATAACTTAGCACAGATCAACATGCATGCGCTGGTTATGGCACTATGTAAGTATGTAAATATGAGATAACAACTTGTATGAGAATTACACAATAAAGATGCAGGTGGCTCTGGCACCCTGCTTTGCTCAAAAAAAAAAAAATTATAACCTCTCCTCACCCTACTTGATCTTAACTCTCAGCATCAAAAAAGGAAAAAAAAAACCCCACATATATGTCTGTATGTATGAAACACCACACACACACACACACACACACACACACATAAACGAACATGGGAAAACAAGACAATAAAAGACCTCTCAGTTCTCCCAACTCTCTTAAAGCTAATCAGGGGGCACTGATGGAGAGAAAAGCAAACCACAGGTAGTTTTGCTTTATGAATTCATTAAAGAGGAGTTAAAAAAAACTTGGTGAATTCAAAGAGGACATGACCAAAAGGTTTACAAAATTATTACACAAAATGAATAATGGATATGGAGAAAAAAAGAAATTGGAAAAGCTGACAAAAATATCTCAAAATATGAATAACAAATTTGCCAAAGATAGAGAATCCATGAAAAGATACCAGACAGAGATGCCAAGATATAAGAAATTGTATAGAATTCATAAATTGCAGAAATGGCCAATATAAAGACAGGGTTGTGAAATCAAGGACACAATGATAAATTACAATGAATTACACAGGGAAGACTTAAAAACATTAAAAGAACAAGAAAAATGTATTCAACCACTATCAGAAGACACTAAGAAGACCAAATTAAGGCTAACTGCAGTTAGAGAAAACTAGAAGACAGAACACATGGAATAATAAATTGGTTTGCAGAAATCATAATAGGAAATTTCCCAAATATGAGGAAAGAATTCAATATACAAGTAAGCAAGGCTTACAGAATACCAACCATGATGAAAAAGACCCCCCCCAACACATTATAATTAAAATGTCAGGTGTTCAACAAAAAACAAGAATTTTAAAAACTGTCAGAGAAAAGCAAAAAATTATATATATATATATATATATATATATATATATATATATATATATATATATATATATATATAGGTAAGCCTATTAAATTACAGAAGACTTCTCAACACAAACTTTAAAAGCCAGAAGAGCTTGGAGTTACATATTTTAAGCCCTAAAAGCAAACAACAGCTAACCCAAATTAATATATCCAGCAAAACTTTCTTTCAAAATAGAGAAATAAGAACATTCCATGATAAATAACAGTTGAAGAGATTTATAAACACAAAGCTAGCAGTCCAGAAAACACTCCAGAATATTCCTACAGGTAGACAGAGATGACAAAGTCAATAAACCCTAAATTCAGATGGAATGAGTGCATTCAAGCAAGGTAAGTAGAATAAACAAACAAAAATAAGAAAAACGAGTCACCAACAGAAAAAGAGGAATGATAGGAACAAATCAATACTGTACCACTCAGTAATAATGATCAATGTTAATAAACTCAGCTACCCAATTAAGGCACAGATTGGAAGATTGGTTCAAAAAATAGAATTCAACTGTCTGTTTCATTCAAGAAACTCATTAATCAAAAAAGATTAAAGGATGAAAACAATATTTCATGTACTAGAACCCCCAAAACAAGCAGGGGTGGCAATTTTACTCTTAAAGAAAACATCCACCTAAATCTGATCAGGTGAGACAAAGAAGGTCACTATATACTAGTTAAGGGAATAATCCAATGAGAAGAGCTAACATTTTATAAAGATGTACACACCAAATACTGGAGCATGTATCTTCAAAAAACAAATGCAGCTGGACATAAAAGATCAAATAAATATTAATATAGTCATAGTGACCCCAACACTGTACTTTTGCAAAGAAATAGATCAACTGAACAAAAAATCAATAAAGAAATTTCAGAGCTGAACCACATCCTTGAACATATGAATGTTCTACTCTACTACCACAGAGTAAACATTATTCTCAGGAACACATGGAACTTTGTCTAAAACAGACCACATACTCGTTCACAAGGTGTGCATAAATAAAGATGAAAGAATTGAAATCAACCTTTGTTTACTATCAGACCATTGTGCAATGAAACTCTAAATCAATCACAGAAGAAAGCACAGAAAATTTAGAAACATCTGGGAACTTAATAAGTAACTCCTGGACACCAAATAAGTCACATAAGAAATGAAGAAAGAAATCAAATAATTTCTGGAAGCAAACAGCATCAGTACAATAAACCAGGACCCGTGAGATACAATGAAAACAAGTCCTAAGATGGAAGCTTATTGCAATCACTGCTTACATTAAAAAAACAGAGGAAGGGTTAGGGATGTAGCTCAGTGGTACAGCACCTGCCTGGCAAGGGCGAGGCCCTGGATTTGATTCCTGGCACCGCCCCCCACCAAAAAGAAAAAAAAAAAAAAAAAAAAAAAAGGAAAGAGAAGAAAGACAGAGTGAGCTCAGAATGGAATTCAATGAAATTAAGACAAAAACCAAAACAAACCAACAAAAAAAACCAATACAAAGAATCATCTAATCAAAGAGCTGGTTTTTTGCAAGAATAAACAAAATAGATAAGCTTTTAGACAAACTTACCAAAAGAAAGAGAGAAAAGACTCACATCAATGCAATTAAAAATGAAAAAGTCAAAAATCACACAAGACAGAATCAAAATCCAGAAGAGAGCAATTAATTTGAAAAATTGTATTCCAACAAACTGGAAAATCTTGAAGAAATACACAGATTCCTAGAACCATATGAATTACCAAAACTAAACCAAGAAGACATAAAAACTCTTAACAACCCAATAACAAGCAAATAAATTGAAGCACCAATAATAATAAAAAAAAACTATCAACTAAAAAATATCCAAGACCTGATGGGTTTACTGCTAAATTTCACAAAATTTTACCATTACCAATACTCCTCAAAATCTTCAATAAAATTGAAAGGGAAGGAATGCTTCTAAACTTGTTTCTAGAAGCCAGTATCACTTCGATTCCAAAATCAGACAAAGACTAAACTAAAAAAGAAAAATAGGGGTTGGGGATTTAGCTCAGCAGTGTAAACTCTTGCCTGGCAAGAGCAAGGTCATGAGTTCAATCCCCAGTACAAAAAAAAAAAAAAAAAAAAAAAAAAAAAAAAAAAAAAAAAAAAAAAAAAAAAAAAAAAAAAAAAAAAAAAAAAAAAAAAAAAAGGTTACAAAAAGAAAAATATAGGCTAATCTCCTTAATGAACATAGGCAGCAGCAAGGACAAAAACTACATGATCGTATCAACGGCTTCAGTAAAAGGTTTGACAAAATTCAACACCTTTTCATTATAAAAACACCAAAGAAAACAGGTACAGAAGGCCTTACCTGAATCTAATAAAGGCTATTTATGACAAATCAATAGCCTACAACATATTAAATGAGGAAAAATTGAAAACTTCGCCTCTAAAATCAGGAACAAGAACATTCATTGTCACCACATTTGTTCAATATAGTACTCAAAACATTAGCCACAGCAATTAGGTAAGAGAAAGAAATAAAAGGGATACAAAGAAGGAAACAAAGAAGTCAGATTACCATTATTTGCAGATGACATGATCCTCCACATAGAAAATCCAAAGAACTCCACCAAAAGACTCTTAAAATCAATAACCAATTTCAGCATTGTAGCAGAATATAAAACCAAAACACAGTCTATAGCATTCTTGTACACCAGTAATGAACTCACTGAGAAAGAAATTAAGAAAACACTACCATCCACAATAACATAAAGAAAAAAAAATACCTAAGAATTACCCTAATCAAGATAGTAAAAGACATCTACAATGAAAACTGTAATACTCTGAAAAGGGAGACTGATGAGAATGTCAGAAAATGGCAAGATGCCCCCTATCCTGGGTAGCAGATGCAATACTGGTGAAATGGCTATACTTTCAAAACTGTTACATAAATTCAACACAATCCTAATCAAAATACCAACAGCATTCCTCATACAACTAGAGAAACAATTGTACAATTCATATGGACCCAAAATAGCAAAAGCAATCTTGGGAAACAAGAGTAAAGCAAGAGGCATCACAATACTTCCAAGTTCAAGTTATTCTACAAAGCAATAATGATAAAAATGACATGGTACTGGTACTAAAACAGACAGGTGGATCAATGAATAAAAGATGCAGAAACAACCCCAGACACATGCAGCTATTTGATCTTCAACATAGGGATGAAAAACATACAATTGAGGAAAGACAGCCTAACATATGGTCCTGGGAACATGGGCTATCTATATGCAGAAGATTGAAGCTCAACTCATAATTCTCACTAAGTACTAAACTAAAATAAATATGGGCCAAAGGTCTATCTGACTGGAAGATAAAATAGGCAAAACTCACGGAGTCACAGGTGTAGGTAAGGACTTTCTGGACAAAACTCCAATTGTACAAAAAATAATAGCTGAAATCAACAAGTGAGATCATATCAAATTAAAAAAAAACCTCTGCAGAGCAAAGGAAACAATCAATACAGTGAAGGGACACCCTAAAGAATGGGAAGAATATTTTGTTAGCTTTTCCTTAGAGGACTAATATCTATAATATATAAAGAAATTTAAAAATTAGACCCCTCATAATAGAAGATCCAATCGAAAATGGTTAAGCGAAATGAATAGAGACTTCTCAGAAGAAGTAGTACAAATGGCCAATAAACATATGAAAAAATGTTCAACATTTCTTTAGAGAAATGTAAACTAAAGCAACACTAAGACTTCATTTTACCCTAGAAAGAATGGTAATCACCAATAAATCAAATAATAACAAATGCTGGTATAGTTATGGTGAAAAAAAAACTCTTTTACATTGGTGGTGGGAATGTAAACTAGGGCAACCATTATAGAAATCAGTATGTAGGTTTCTCAAAGAACTAAAAATAGAAATTCCATTTAACCCAGATATTATGGTTAAATTCCATTTAACCCAGATAATAGATATCTTCCCAGAAGAGTTAAACTTGTATTGCCATGATACATGCATACCCATGTTTATAGCACAATTCATGAATCCTGGAAGCTGTCTGTATGTCCATCAATAGATTAATGGATAAACAAAACATGGTATCTATACATAATGGAATAGTACTATAAAGAAGGATAAATTTGATTCATTTATAGAAAATTTGGCATACCTGAAAAAGATGTTTATGAAGTAAGTCAGAGACATGTTTAAGTGCTATATCACTGATTTCATTGAAGCAAAGTACAAAAAAAGAGCAAAATAAAGGATTTATAGAAGGAAAGAGAGTAGATCTTTTTCAAATGGGAAGGGGCCCAAGACACTGGGGGTGGGATAAGAAGGGGAAGTAAAAGGATTTAAAATGTGTCAGGTACATGGACCAAATACAATGAATGTAAATATTATATGTTGTTAACACGAACTAAAAATAAAAATGAAAATGGAGAAAAGTCATCTAGAGATGGAAGAAAGTAGGTGAGTGGGGAGGGGATAGGGAATAAAAAGAATCAAGATGTGACTGATAAGTATGT
>RJWM01014397.1:0-50523 GCA_004363535.1 Dasyprocta punctata
AAGGGACTGGCTGCTGCTTCTTCGGAGGAGCTCCAGTCTTTGCTTTCGGCTTGGACATCGTCGCCTGGCTTCTGGCACAGACTGTTCAGCTTCATCGTAGAGTCTTCAGCCTTCGTCGTAGACTCTCCAGCCTTCATCGTAGACTCTCCAGCCTTCGTTGTAGACTCTCCAGTCTTCGTCGTAGACTCCTCAGTCTTGGTCGTAGACTCTTCGGCCTTCCGTCGTAGATTCTTCAGTGTTCCATCATAGATCCATCGGCCTCCTGATACGGACTTGCATAGGACACTGCAGTAAGCTCCAGCCCTTGGGCTGGACCCTTCCCCCTCCAGCTTGCAGACACCCTCTGCACGCTCCCTTATTCAACCTTGTGGCTGACCTTTGTAAGCCAATCTTGTTATTTCTTATACAGTTGTATATTTGGTGTTATATCTGTTTCTCTAGTAAACCCAAACTGATACAGCGTTAGTGCTGGAGACTTCTGCAATGGGCTCTTTCTAAACACGGCTGTACTTTTAGCCACATGAGGTAGAGCGAAATCAGGAAGGCCACATCCCTGTTTGACACAGGGCAACTTCCTGCCCCTGCTGTGTCACCACCCTGTGCGTGAAGATTCCGCTCCTGCAGTGCCAGGCGCATGGGCGCTGGTCCTTCTGGGTGGATGAGGGTGGAAGGCAAACAAGACTGCAGCTCACTGCGGGGCTGAGAGCAAGGCAGCCTGGGGTCTTCTTGTCCCCACCTCTCCCCAGGGCTCCGGGGCCTTGCTGGCTTTTTGAGCGTCAGTTATCTTTCTCCCCATCAGGCCCACGGGTGTGGACTCGGCCTGGTCAGCAGGGACTTGGGCCGAGCCTTACTCAGTGTGCTGGAAGGAGGTGGGCAGGAGGAGGAATGAGACCGTGGTATACAGAGAACTGACACCGTGAGAGTGTGCCCAGAGCTGAGACAGCTGAAATGTCTCCCTCCCCCATCTCTCTCCCCATCTCTCCACCTTCCCCAGCTTCTCTCCCTGAGGTTAAACATCAGCAACGAGGGCTGGAAGGTTCTCCTCGCCGGTGACTTACAATGCTGGGCTGCATCTGTCTTCCTCCGACACAGGGCAGTGTCAACACGAAAACCACCGGGGGAACTGCTTCCTAGCAGCACATTCCAGTTCCATGGCAAACTGTCCTCATACATTGCGTCAAAAAAATTTGAGGAATTTCTGTTCTGACCTGTAACTTTACTGCCTCAATTCAAGGACACGCTAACACGTTATAGGGGAAAATGTCTGTGTACAGGCAAACCTCTTTAATTAAAATACCACTTGTGAATGTGGCACATAGCTGATGGCCTGAAGTTTGCTCTCAACCAATGTTTCTATTTTCATATATAGAGCAATTTAATAATTTAAGCAAGAGGTGGCCAGGTGCTCATTAATACTTAGGTTAAAAATCCTATTCCCATCATGTAAAAATAACAATTTTCTTTAAGGAAGATTCCTTAACATATTTTTGGTAATGAGTTCTTAATCTTGCTTATATCACAGGTGCCCAGATAGGGTAAGTCTGTATCTTTCTTTAAACTACTATTTGATGTAGAGTTTCATCGATTCTCCCTTTACTTTGTCAATGCTTGCGTCACCAGAAGTGTGTAGGTTTTAAATGCCAAAAGCAGTTTTTAATTTCCTAAAGTATTTTGGTACCCTAACTGATAACACTTAGCAACTCTGGGCCTGTGTCAACTTTTTCATTTCTGACCAGCCAGCCCTCAAAACTTTACTTAAAACATTCCAGAAGACATGATGAAGATATGTTTGGATCATGTCCTCTAGAGAAATTGAGGCAACTCATGTTTTTACTATTATTAAGTCACCAGTGAGGATGGTAGGTTATCATTTAATTCCAGTAAGAGTCGAATTAAAACTTGTCTTTACTTACATACTGTCTCCATAATAACATTTCATTTGAAAATCATACCAATAAACAAATTCTCAGTATCTTCATCACCAGTTGTTGGTGGGCCACATGTATACTTGGCTACATCAACTAAAGCCTACTTCTATGTCATCATTTGAAAGGACTCCAAGGAAATACACTGTTCATTTCAAAATTCCATTAATGGATCAGGAAAAAATAAGCCAAACAACATTAAGTGATAGCTTGATTCTTTTTTCTTGAACACTGGGCAAAGGATTTTGGAGCCATTTGCCATGAACTAAAAATTAACAATAATAAAATGCTTTTCTCTGAAAAGATGCCCAACTGATTCTTTGAAAGAGTTTTTCCTTCCTATTTCAAACTTCCAAATATTTTTCAATAATGCTAAATTTAAATAAAAAATCACTTTTAGTTGCCAATGAAACTAACCCATCTGAAAGTCCAACAGAAGACTTAAAAAGGCATAGGTTATTGTGGCCTATAAAGGAATATTATGCATGTCACAGATATTCTGGAATTCTATTTCACTTGATTTCAAATAAACATGGATAATCACCTAGGTTGTACCAGACATCCATCTCTCCGCTCAGGGTCCTTACTTCTACAATTGTTTGTCCCAGGAAATCGTCGGACTCCTTCTTGAAGTGTTGCTTCACTCTGGACTTGATGTCGTCATCTTCGTCCCATACTCTGACTTTGATTCGGTCTGTGGAGTTATGGCACTCGCTGGAAACACATGCAAACAAGTTAGCAATCCCAGACAGCTCTAAGGGCACTCGCTGTGAGTCAACCTGACCCAGAAAACCAGTGCACACTGCTTTCCAAGACAGCTTTCCCACCAGCTCCTTCCCACCATGCGATGTTGGAAATATGTGCAGCTGTAGGGAAGAAAAGTTGGACTAGTTAAGTAATGTCAGGAAGGAGAAACTTATCCCTTCCCATTCTGTTTCTTTTGACTGAATTAGATGTAGTCAAATATGGGTCACACCAAAAAATTCTCCACCAAAGGTAAAGCAAACTGTGTTACAACAGACATTGAGAAAGTCTGGACCTCACACAGTACAAAATGATAACACAGTTTAAGTGAAAGTACTTCATAAAAGAAAAACCCATGCACATAGATACTGCTAAACCAAGTAGAACTAAGAGTTAAAATTCTTCTGATTTTAAGAATAAACTGCACAGTCTAGACAAATCCCCATTTCTAGGTTTTCTCTACCTGCTTTGGTTTCAGCAAACAACTTATTATTGTGACATATTATGGTCTCTCCTGACCTGATGGCTTTTTCACATGCTCCTCTATGCTTCTCTGCTTGTGAACTCATCATCTGTCAAGAATCAGCTGTTCACCTGCTCTGTGTCACGCTTCATGCTGCTGTCACAACTCCTGGTCACCATCAACCTTTGCACCCCACTATTTACCATGCGCCTTTCCCCCAGCACAGGGAACTTGACCTTGAGGTTGATGGATGAGCTCTGAGCATCCCCAAACATGTTTAATTAAAAAAACAAAAACAAAAAACCCTCATCTTAATTTTTTCAACTTTGAATATAGGGAACCAATCACAGCCAGTAGTTTGTCATCAACAAAATGAGAGGGAACTGTAGGTAACATTACAAGTGTCAGGAAGCTTGAAATGTTATGCGTGTCTATCATTACAAAAACTGTATTTCAGTGTAATTCATTTTATTTTCAAGTCTTTATTTTATTTTATGCATTAAAAACAAAGAATGTTGAAAAGGCACCCATGGACTTCTCTAGACTACAGAATGGGGTCACTGAGTGAAACTGATTAAGAGCTGACAGTGTGATGTCACTCCCGTCAGCTGAGGAGGTGAACAGTGCAGCCTGTGGAAGAGCGGGACTTGGCGTGAGATGTGCCGAGGTGCACATCGTAGCTCTGCTACTTTCACTGAGTGCAGGAGCTTTCAGCAGGGAGCATTCCAGCAGTTTCTGGGCCGTTTCTGTTCCTGGCACTCCATGGACCACACTGGAGATTTAGGCACCATGCACAGGACAGCTGCATAAATTAAAATGTCCCTCTGGGCATTAATGAAGATATCATGCTCACAGACAATCAGCTCAGCTCCTACATAGAAACATCAAGTGTGTCCTTGACTAGTCTATCTCAGTCGGACAGTCTTTGAAAATAGGCTATGTTTATATGTCAGACCATACAGGCAGTCAGGATGGATGTGGTCAGACTGAGTCAGGTTGGACTATCTCTAAGTTGCAGCTGGTGTGGTCAGTCAAGGCTAACTGACTCTAACGGTCTAACTATGTGGTGGACTGGGTGAACACATCTTGCCTTAACATGCCATCAGACTGCTGATTTTTAACTTTTTTGTCACAATATAGCAAGAGGAGGTACAGACAATACTTTCCAAATTTCTATTAGAAATCGTTCTGTTTTTGGTTCTGGGTGGAAGCATTCCTTCCATACGACCACCATAATCCCATTATTAAGCTTCTTCATTACTGTGGCTTGAGGTTTTTGTTTTTGCTGTGACATCCCAAGTAAAATGCCCTCTACACCCTCACCTACTCAGCCAGACACCCCATCGACACAACACAAACTCCCCAGGACAAATGTAATCACTATGTATCTAAACAGGCACTAAAAAATATACCATAAAAATATGCCAGGTGCAGTGGAGGTTTAGTGTGATTAGATTGTTCCCCAAGCCATGCCTTCTTTCTATAATGTTGACATTAAATGTCTGTGATATGAATGAGTGCAGGATAAACAGAAATAATCAGTGAGGAGTCACTATAAATATATTTGTAATCACACCAAAAAGTTTGGGTCTCTGCCTTTCTCACTGACTGCCTTTTTTCATGTTTAGTTAAGCTTTTAGTGTTAGACTAACATTAGATGTGCTTCACATCTTCCATTGCTGACACTTTCCATGTTGGTCCCACTTCTTTTACCTCTAAGTGATGCCAGTGCTTACATTTTTTCTATTCTGCAGAGCTATTTTTAAGAAATAAAAAGTTTGTCATCATGCTGCAAGTGTAATTGTCAGAAATTGTCTTTTTACTTCCACAGCCTACAGACAGCAAGGGGCTGCTCTGATTCTGGGAGTCAGTCAAAGTGCACCTCAGGCCTGGCTGCAGTGATGGCCCAGCTCTGAGCTGTCCATCTCCACATTCACCACGACCTTCTGGGCTCTTCATCTCCACAGAGTCAGGCTGATAGCCCAGTGCCTTGCTGTTAGGGTGTTCTGGAGGCTGTTTGTTCTGTAGTGTTGGCAGTGGAGGCTCCCATAATTTCGTAAAGAATCTCTGGTCTTTACTCCCTAGCAGAAAATGTATTCATGATGGTGTTTCCTCTGAAGAAACCCCAAGATCTTACTGGCATCCTTCAGATGCAGTAGCTTCACAAATTGGGACTTTGGCCTTTCTGATCACTCTTGAACAACCTATTTGTCTATGAGAGAATCTTTTTCTGCAGCAGTTAACCAGGGTGGATTCTACCACATACTACAAAGGACACTGACTACTGCCATCCATCCTAGAACATAAAGGGAGTGGCAAGTAACAAACCTCCAATGTGGGGCTGTGTCTGTGGAGGAGAAGAGGCAGTGAGGGGCCAATATGGAAGATGAGAATCACAAGATGGAAATGAGTGCATTCTGGGTGTGCATGGGAAGAGCAGCCAGGCAAAGCCACACTGAGGAATGCGAACCACACTGACCCCTACCAACCACTGCTAAGCAGGCTGAGCACTGCCAACCATGCTGATCACTCTGACCACTGCCAACCATTGCCAATCACTGCTGACCACTGCCGACCACTGTCGACCACTGCCAACCATGCTGATCATTCTGACCACTGCTGACCACTGCCAATCACTGCTGACCACTGCTGATCACTGCCAACCATGCTGATCATTCTGACCACTGCTGACCACTGCCAATCACTGCTGACCACTGCCGACCACTGTTGACCACTGCCAACCATGCTGATCATTCTGACCACTGCTGACCACTGCCAATCACTGCTGACCACTGCTGATCACTGCCAACCATGCTGATCATTCTGACCACTGCCGGCCACTGCCAATCACTGCTGACCACTGCCAACCACTGTCGACCACTGCCAACCATGCTGATCATTCTGATCACTGCCAACCACTGCCAATCACTGCTGACCACTGCTGATCACTGCCAACCATGCTGATCATTCTGACCACTGCCGACCACTACCGATGGAGGCAGTTTCTTCAGTGGAAATAACAACTAGGATTTGAGTGCTGGCAGGTGCTTGTTAAATGGCCCTTTTTAGATGTGCCCTGCGGGAGATGCACTTGGAGCAGAGTGGGGGAGCCTGTGTCTGAGTGCAGGGAGACTGCCTGGCCTAGCAAGGCTCACTGTGCTCTGTCTGCCCTGAGAATGGACCTGGACATCAGGGTTTGGAGCCTGCGGGACTGAGAGAAGCAGCTGCTCCATCTCTAAATACAGGAGCAGACTTATGAGTGCAACTTCACACCGAGATGAACTGTTGCCCTGGGTGCTCCTGGCCATCCTCTGTGGGCGGACAATGTGGGGCATCAGTGGCAGAGGTCAGATGGAGGATGCTGTGTCCTGACCCCACCTTTACGCTGTGTAGGACCTGAGGCTGTGCCCATGAGGAGAGGGAAGGGAACTGGACTGAGAGGCCAGCAGCAAAGAGTGAGACACTCCAGGCTTCTGTGGTTATTCACCCATAACCCTGTGCTGGAAGCCTCAGGGTTCTGTGGCTGCAGCCCAACTGAAAGTGACTAAGTCCCTGAATTCACAGCACTAGGAAGTGGCTTCAGGCAGGGCAGCTCTCAGCTAGGAAGACACAGGGCTGGGGTTACAGGCCTGGTCCAGTTCACAGGCACGGTGTGGACAGGCGATGCCCTTCAGAGGATTTCTCCTTTACTTTCACTTTGCACTCTATCCACTTTAAGTGCAGAAACTGACAAAATAAGCATAGAATGTTCACGTGGTGATAAATCCACGAATTTGGAGGGAAATGAATAAAAGAAGTGTACCCTGGAGGAAGTACCTGGGCTGCCAGATTGGTTAACCAAGGAACTTCTTCTGCTACTAGTATCAGGAAGTCCAGCATATCCTTGTTTAACAGTAGCAAAAACTGTCATCTAGCTTCCATTTTCCCTCTTATTAAATGAAATTTTTTTTTTAAGTACTGGGGATTGAATCCAGGGCCTTCTCACTGATGTATATTCCCTACCCTTTTTGCTGTTTTGAGACAGTCTCGCAAAGTTATTAAATTGCCACACTCCAACTTTTGATCCTCTTGCTCAAGCCTCTCAGAGGACTGGGCCTGTGCCACCCTGCCTGGTTGTGCATGAAACATTTTAAATTGCTGCTATTTGCTGTTCTCTCTCTCTGTCAACACCACATTGGGAATGTTGGAGGGTGGGGAGTTGTGTTTAATTCATAGGTCCCAGGATCAACAGATCATGCAAAGAGGTTGGATGTAAACTAAACACCCTCAGCAGGATCTGGCTTTGAGATGACCTATGCTGGACAGGAGGGGATGGAGTCATTCAGTGTACAGCCAGACAGAGTAGGAAGTGGTATACGAATTCTGCATGGTCCAAGAGGTAGATGGAGGCAGATGCTATTTGTTTGCTTCCACAACAACCTTTCAAGCCACAACCCTTCTCTTTTCTATTTCACACAATTTCCTGTCTCTCCTTGCAACTAAGGATGGGCTTATGACCAAGTTCCTCCAGTGCGAGGTAAGGATATTTCTCGGTGCAGTCTCCCTCTCGTCTCCCTTTTTTTGCCCTGGAACAGAGAGCCAGACCACCTTCGGGAAGGAAGGAATGAGAAGCGAGCAGAACACACTTTGGAGGAGTAATCAAGTTACTATGCCATTTGCAAGATGTCTATTCCCGGAATGCTGTTCAAGGAAATCAATGAATCGCTTGTGATTGAGCCACAGTTGTGCGGTAACGTGAAACCGAATACAACTCTAATGGAATTAAGTTGGAAAAGAATAAAAATTCTTATACATTTATTTTGTTTCCTTATATCTGAAAGGACAAAATAAGCTTAGTTCATAAACATTATTTTTTCTACTTCATTTATTCTATGGAATTTATTAACTATTTAAAATGTGTTCCATAGACCTTAACTTTGATCAAAATATAAAGTTTTGCATTTCAGAGAAATGAAGCTTTTGGAATAAGTAGAGTTTTACATCAAGAAAAATAGGTTAAGACACAAGAGAAAAAGATCTATAACATATACTAAAGAGCGAATACCCAGTCTGAAGTCCTATATTTTAGACCACTTCCATTCTGATTCATTTTCCAGCTGAGTCTCCTGGTTCACTTGACCAGTTAGTGAATTTAGCTGCTTATTTTACAGCACAAGCTCCTGGTTTAAAAAAAAAGTATCACTAGCGCTGCATGATTTGCTTTGTACTTTTCCTTTTTGGTACTGAGAACTGAACCCAGGGCCTCACACTTGCTGGGCAGGCACTGCACCACTGAGCTATGTTCCCTGTACTGTAGTGTTCTTTAAATTAACCCCCTCCCCCAAATAATTACCTTTTTAAAGAGTGGTTCATACTTCTAATATTACATTTTTTTCATTGTTAGAGGACTGGTACTGTTCCTGTGGAATAAGATATTTTATTCCTTCCCAAATTAAAAGAACACATTTCCCCTTTCTGGATTCTGGATTATTCTGTTGTTGTTGTTGTTGTTGTGTATGTTGTCTTGTCTTGAATTTTTAAATTCACGGGTACAATATTTCTTTGAAGCCAATTGCTATTTGGCCAATTCTCTCTTGGCAACTATCCAAATGAAGTGACTCATTTTCTTATAATTATTCCAACTTTGGAAATGGTTTCCCTGCAAAAATGTTTAGACCTAGTTTCCTAGATGTGGTCAAATAGACTCCCCTGAGGGATGAATCGAGAAAGCATTCCTTATCCAAGTCAGCAAATTTAAACTACTGTGAGACAGATTGCTCTACTTAGAGAGATATTCATGGATGAAGTTTATAAAGTCTGATTTCCTTGTTTCCATGAAAAAAAATCTCTTGCTCAAATAATTACCCTCTCCCCATAAACACTGACGTGGTGCGTCAGCAAGCGGCTGTTCAAATGGCAGCCATGCTCACGGTGACGGAGCTCTAAGACAGGAGCCCAGGTGTGTCACACAGCTGCCACCCCGGGAAAAAGCCCAGGGTAAACAGTGTCTCCATGAACAACCCTGTTCTTTAAAATGTGTACAATTCCCAGCAACGTATTTTAAGTATAAGAGACAAGATTCTCTTAGTATTATACTAAATTGTATTAAAAGACATATTCATGCCAGAAATGTTAAACATGATACATGTATCTTGGTATATGCATTGAAATAAACTGCAAAAATATCACTATTGTATCACTGATTATATCATTTACATTTATATATAAGTGTAAGTGATAAAATTGGTGAAAATGTGTACTTTTTTCTTTATGGTTTCTGTTACAATAAAAATATGCTCTAAGGTGTCTTCTAATTATTATAACAATCTCATCTGAGTGCAGGCTGGAGGGCAGGGCACTGACTGAGGAAATCATCAGCCAGAATCCACTCCTAAGAGCTATGCGAGGCAGTAATTAAATTCTCCAGTTACAGCTCGATTCCCTAGACTCCGACCCACTAAATGGAAATACCACGAGTCAGTCAACTTTTACATTTTCTCTTAGTAATTTACTATGAATTACATAACCCACTATTTTTTGCAATATTGGCCCCTCGTTTGTTACTGAATCAAGATCCCTAACCCAGTTACTTTGGAACTTTATCACAACAGACAGACAAACTAAGCTTAGAACACGATGACAACGCAGGAAAACTTTTCCCACTGCATTTGATACCTCAGTTCACAAACTCAGTTCCCTCCACGATTCTCATTGCAAACTGAACTGAATGAGAATGGATTCAAATTTCCCAGAAGGTAAACACTGAACTGAAGGTCAACATTAACCACCGAATTTGATTCAGTTCTCATCCAGCTTGGCTCATGACCAGAACCATGGAAAGAATTAAGTTCATGAACTGAGGTACCACTGTAACAGGATCATTTAATTTTTAAAAAAACAAAACAAAACAAAACAATATTCCCCAACACTGTTCTGCTGTTCCTTATATTTTCTTAAGATTTTTCTTTGTAGTATTTGGGCATTGTCAATCTATTCTATAAGTCAATGATGTTGATGAGGATAAAAATAAGAACGAGAGATATTGCCAGAAAAGGAAAAGGAGAACAGTTTAAACAGCAGTGTTAAGGGTGGTGGAGGAAGTCTATGTACATCAATGAATCATAGGACCAAAGACTAAAGATTGTCATTTTAAGACCCATCCATTTCTGGGCACCACCTGGAGCCCACACAACTAGACCCAAATTCCTCATAATCTTGTATTTTTATATCGAATACTTTGTCTTCAGATACTAATGTGGCAGAATAAACTACTTTTACTACTTGTTTGGATAATTATTAAACTAATATTTAAACTTAAACACAGTGATATTTAATTTTAATAATATGAAACAATTGCTGAAATATTAAAATAATATTATAAAATTTTCACGTAGAAATAAAATTAAATAATACTGCTAAAGTAATAAAGATTGAAAAATTTATTTGTTCAGGAAAATCCCTTGGTGCCAGTTTCGCCACAAAGAGAGATGGCCAAGGGCAGCGGTGGCAAACCCAGGGCACGTGTGTCACTGTGGGCTGGTGCAACACCGAAAGCTGTAGGAGGCTCGCGGTCGCCCGCCTAGGGATAGAGATCAGGGAGCAGCAGGGTCCGGTGGTTCCCTGCAGGAGAAGGGGGCACACCTGGGGGAGCCGCGTGCCTGCTCCCCGCGCCTTGGCGCTCTGTCCTTTCTGGGACCAGGCTCTAGTCTGCGGCTGTCTTAGGTAAGGCCGTCTCTTCCCCATGAGCTCCTTGGTGATGCTGGCCTGTGTCTTTCCAAACCCAGACAGAAGTGTCAGCTCTTGTGAAAGTTCCTGGAAACTCTTGATTACTTGTCTGTTTCACTTCTCAGTCCCTAGAACCTGCAACACGCAGCGATTCAAAAGGTGCTCACTGAATAAATAAGAGCAGTATCGCAGGTAAAAGTAATTTTGTTCTTCCTTTTTGTGCCACATTAAATGTTACAAATATACATGTTCAAACAAGGGGCAAATCTACTGTGGTCAAAAATGGGCCCTTGAAGTTGGAAATAAGCTCAACTATGAGTATATTTTGCATACTCATGATTGATGACCTCAAATCTGGTCCTTCTATCAGTGGTGATCTAGGCTCGTCGCTTCTCTGTGCTCGGCTTGGGGTGCAGAGATGAACCCCAGAACCCTGGTCCTGCCGGGCAGCAAGAGAGGGGGTGGGGTAGTGGGCCCAGGGCTGCACCGTCCTGTTCCAGCCCTTTCATTCCGAGGCCTGGAGGCCTAGCACAGTTTTCCCCCTCCACTTATCACTGCCAAGGTCAGTGTGTGCTAGACAAAGATGAATACTAGAATAACGTAAAAATATCTGCTTGATTTGGAATCCACTGAGTTCTTAGCTAGGAAATTATTCAATTACACTGAGGCCCCAGACCCATGCAGTAAGGCTAGAATTGACACAACTAACTTTTAGGAGGATTATAGATAATATATTGTTGAAACTGTGCTAGGCACTTAGTAGGCTCTTCATTATGGCTAATTGTAGCTAATTATTTAATTTAAGTGAATAATGGCATCTAAGGTATATAAGGAAAAATTTATTAACCCAGTTATCAAAACGCATGAAATTGATTAAAAGTTAGTGTATACTAAGCCTTTATGTAATTAGTAATAATGTTGTTTTCAAGAATATAATTCAAAATGTAGGAATTTTTACTACAGATCGAGAGAAAAAAATCTGGAAATGATTAGAAGTGATTCAAATTTTTAAATTTCATGTGCTTTTATATACAGTCATGCACTGCATGACCCCACTTTAGGCAGCGACAGACCACATGACAGTTGTCTTATAAGATTATACTGCTCAGTGACACGGTGGCACCTTAGTGTGTGGCCATTTGCACTATGACATTCACACAACAACAAAGTCACTGACAGATGCATTTCACAGAGCACAACCCATTACTGCACAATGCACACTCATGAGCTTGTGTGCACACAGGGTACAATATACATAAATATATGTGGATTTACACATAACCATAGGACATACACAGTCATACCTACATACGTGTAAGGTTAGGTATGTTTGTGTATGTGTGTACACATATATGATTTTATGCACGTAATTAGAGCTGGAAATAAGATTTCTCACAGTGGTTATTTTTCTAGAGGTCGTCTAAGCAAGGCGCAGATTACCTTGCAGAGAAGTAGTGCAGATGTTGGTTTAGAATGAGGGCTCAAGTAGATCACTGATCATATCCAAAAAGTGGAATAATCATACCCATCAACAGGAAAATGAATAAACAGCCTGTAGTATAACTGCACAATGGTATTTTGCTCATTAACCAGAGGAAACCACAAAATGGATAAAACTCAAAAATTATGCTAAATGTGCAAAGCCAGATTCATACTTAAAGTGTGTGATGGTCTTGTACATAAATTATACCATTGTAAACTGTTACCAGATAAGAAGGAGTGCTTGATTGGGCTCTAATACGTTTTAGCTCATATGACTTAACCTCTGTGCGTCTTCATTTTTTCTGCAGTTTAATGATGATCTGTGTCATAATGCTCATGTGCAAATTGGCAAGGTGGTCATTACTGCAGAAACTATAAAGTGGAGGCAGCAAGGACCAACTGGAGTCTTCAGAAAACAGTGTCAGCATGCGTGTGAAGTGGGTCTCCCCAGCTCGAAAAGTTCCTGTTCAGACGGACACACTACAGAGCCACTTTGTCTCTAACCCCCAGGACCAACTGATGCCCTGTCCTCCTGAGTGGTGGTTTAGAAAAAACACAAAATATTTCACTAGCTGCAGAGCAGGAGAGGAAACCAGATGTCATAGTCAGAAAAGATCAACTATGTGGGTTTTGATCAAAGACCAGAGCTAATGAACACCGTAGATTACGTAATACTTCACCATCTTCAAAGCACTGCTCTTAGCAAATCTTCAGGTGATGATTTAGAAACCAGAGGTGAGCCCACGCCTCCTCCGGACCTGAGCACAGCGAGGTCTATGTGTCTCAGCCATGTGTGCTGCTGAGTGCCCCAAACACCTCGCATCACAGCCTCAGTCCACTGCAGATCCATATCCCACAACCCTTTTTTTTTTTTTTTTGGTACTGGGGATCAAACTCATGACCTCACATTTACCAGGCAGATGCTTGTGCCACTGAGCTATATCCCTGACCCACAATCTTATTTCAACCTGCAATGAGAGGTAAAATTAAAACTGAAATTACTTAGCATTAAAATCTCTGGAGGGCATCAAAGAACCTTTAGTAGGGAGACAAACTTTTAAACCAAATCTAAAAGTTAAAAATGATCTTGATTGCATTTTCATTTCAGAAGCTTCTTGACCACTTGCCTCGCTCAAGTTACCAGAACTGTTTAAAGGGAAGAATTTGGCTGTAGAAAAAAATCACTTTCCTAATCACTACTTGGATGAGTTGTGATCATAAAATATGGTGTATGTTTTCATTTTACAAAATTTATTACAGTGAGAGCGCCATTAATCCTCTTCAAAATCCTCTCTTGGCTTTGTACACACTTACCCTGTAGCAGAAGATTACTTCCCCAGTATACTTCAGTTGCCCAGGTGACAGCTCCTGTTGCAGTTTCAGTTGCTTCTGTCTCCTACAAATGGCTGGTCACTGTGATGCACAGCTGGCCGCTATGATGCATATTGTAGGAATCAATCAAAACCAGTCAAGTACTCTACCTCCACACCTCCTCTTTCAATTCCATAAAAAATCCCCTCCCTGGGCCTTTGAGGCCTGACATTTTGAGGGACAATTGATTCCCTGTCAGTGTCCATCCAAAGTTAAACAAATCTCCTTCCAAATCCTGGGTGTCCTTTTGGTGTTTCTGTTTGCCACTGCATCTCTTGCATTGACTTGGAAGACCAACTGTGCAGACCTCTTTGGTCATTGGTTGTAGCCCTCAAGGATGAGCCAGGACCTCTCCAGGTCTTGACAGGAAGATGTGCCATTGAGATTTCTTGAGTCCTTTCAGAGTTCTGGAGGAGGATTCTTAGCTCCCCACTGAGCAGCTCACATTGGATCCAAAAGGGAAGAAGATGCAGTCTGGTCTGGTCATCATATAAGGTAAGATCCCTTGGGGGGGTCTGTCAGTCCTGCTCAACTGGAGCAGAAGGAGAAACTGATCACTTCCTGTTAGTCAGGACCACCCTCAAGGGAAGGAGGTTGGGACATTTAACCTCTGAGTGCCTGCTGAACAAATGTGTGAGTGAGTGGCGTGGACGGCGTAAGCAACAAGCCGCTCCACCTGTGCACCAGACCTGGTCATGGTGACTGATTGGGCCCTTGCCTGTGGTTCTGTGCAGACTGACGTATGGCATAACGGAGGCCTTGCACCCTCCTTACCTAAGTCACGCCTAAGTTGCCACAAGGGCTGTGGCAAGGCAGGCATTTGAATGATCTCCTCTGAGGGGCACCCACCTTTTGACTGTTACACCACCATTCAAAGACACATAACACACACGAAGGGAACCAGAAATGGGAACTAATTAGTCAAAACCCACAGTCCCTGACTGCAGGAAAAAGAGCTTTTCTGAGATTACAGAGTTAAAAATAAAACCAAACTGTTCAAAGGAAAAAAAAGGGAAAAAAAGAGGCCCAGTCTTCCTGAGAATTCAACCTTGGCACCCTCATTGGTCACCGCACTTACTGCCAACAGTTTCGCACCCTGATCTCTATTTGTCTATTTCCAGCCAACTGAACTAGTTCCAGTTCCATCAGTCACTGCCTGCATTCAGCCATTGCACTCCCCTACCCCAGATGTGCCTATCCTGGTCAGATGTCATTTAACACCCACCTGAGATGATTGCCATCAATTCCTCCTAAGTTCCACATTTTGACTGAGGAAAAATCAGACTGTCAGCCCTGATAAATGAGCTGCCATGGCTTTTCCCAAAAGGTGTGCTGCCTAGAAACATAAAATCAGTCAAGCACTTCTCAAAGGCATCAGTGAGGAGGATAAAAAGGCCCATCAGTATATCCAGAATTATCACTGTTACACAGAAACCTGCCATCCTGGGGCAACTGGGCCTCTCACCTCTTGCCCTTCTGCCAGGCACAAGCTTACAGTCTAGAAGGACATCTCCTGGATTCCTGTCACCAAGCCAGTCAGCCTCCCTCTCATTTAACCCTGCGCCTTCCCTAAGAGGAAGATGATGCTTGTATTCAGCATGAGGCAGATAACAACAATCCTGAAAATTTTTAAACTCTCCTCCCTGAGGTATGGTGTTGGAGACCACTATGAAGCAGCTCTGAGCAGGATTTAAAATTAACTATTGGCTCTCTATGTTTATCTGTGAGCCTGTCCTAGGCCTAGGCCCCTTGCCTGGCGATGGGAGCTGACTCATAGTAAGTGAACCTCGATGAATCACTGGTCCTGGTTGAGGTCTATAGTGACCTGTGATGCCAGAGATACCTCAAAGGGTAAGATAAGGCCACAGTTCAAGCCACCCGGCTCCAAGCCGAATTAAGTAGATAGAGACTGCAGCTGCAGGCATCTCACTCCTGCAGTCTCATTCCCACTATAAGTGTCATCATGGAGTTAAGATAGTTCTCCTAAATTGGCATAATTTACTACTTGGCGAAGTCTTTAAAGTGACTCCCAAGGTCCTGCCTGTTTCCTTCACTTTCCTCAGTATCCCCTTTTTTTTTGTTTGAAAGTATAAGAAATATGGGCTGCCCAAAAAAAGCTCTTTGTCTTAGCCCTCATCTTAGCCCCAGAGTCTCAAACTCTACAGAGGGTTTTGATCCTCCTGGAGCCCTAAAGTCATACCATTTGTCTCACTTATTTAAGCCTTCACCATGTACTCATTTGAGAGATTAGAGATCTAGGCCAGGTCCCCAATAGTATGGGCTTGTCTCCAGGCCTGGCCATCAACTGTGCCACCTTACCACGACCCCCACTGTTGTCAGAAAGTAGTTCAAGGTTCTGATGGACTGTTAGTCACCCTGAAACACTCATCTCTTCCCAGCCCAGTGTGAGATCTCCTGCCATCAACACAGCCACCACCTCGCACTCTGCAATTCCTGGCCCATACACCCTTTTTGGAGTGTTTCCTCCAGGTGTCTCCTGGTTTACATGTCCAGATTTAAAAGATGCTTTCCTCTGCTTGTAAGTTACTCTCCTAAGCCCCTTCAAATGGTAAAATCCTAAGACAAGATGGGATTTACTTGGACTTAATTGCCACAAAGGTTTAAGAGCTCGCCCACTATTTTGGGGAGGCTCCAGCAACAGATTTGGCCACTCAGAGACAGTCTGTTTCTCCATTCCCTTCCTGCTTGCCATCATGGTCCCCTGGGCCCTGAGATTGGGCCACTCTCCATCTGCCTCTGACTGTGAAACACCATCTCGGGGCACCCCCCACCCACATCAAACAGTCTCCTGCCGGCAAAGCCAGGTCAGGATCTCTGAGCTGCCAATGCTGCCATGGCCGCCTTCCACATACGCTGCCTCACTCTTCTGCCCTCAGCCACAGCCTGCTGGTGCCCCTGCTGGACCTGAAGAACGCCTTCTTCTGCCTTCAGCTGGCTCCTATCAGCCAGTCCCTCTTTGTAAAGATACCAGTTCTGGACTCAAAAGTCAACTGACCTGGACTCAACCTGGTTCAAAAACTTGTTTACTCTCTTTGGAGACAGCGGATCTCACAGCTGACCTCGCTAGTTTCCCAGCACTTCTCCTCAATGACACCCAAGCTGCCTGCTGGGAAGGCCCAAAGGCTCTGCTGCGATACCTGTCAGAAACAGGTTATAAGAGGAGCCTGCAAGCCAGGCGTGGTGGCGCATGCCTTTAATCCCAGCACTCAGGAGGCTGAGGTAGGTGGAGCATTGTGAGTTCGAGGCCCGCTTGGGCTACAATGCAAGTGCAAGGCCGGCCTGAGCTACATAGTGCGACCCTGCCTCAAAAAACCAGGGCTGGGAGTTTGGCTCATTGGCTTAAGCGCCTGCCCTGGCAGGCATGAGGCTGTGAGTTTGATCCCCGGTGCCACAAAAAAAAAAAAAAAAAAAAAAAAAAAAGAGGAGCCTGCAAATCTCCTGGAGCTGCTTGCTCATACAGAATTTGGAGCCTTGAGTTCACAAAAACAATGATGCTTACTCAGACCATCAGCCCCTCGGAGTGCCCAGTGCCTACCTGTGCAAATACTTGGATCCGGTCACTAAGGCCTGTGTCCCCGCTTTGCCTTTGTGCTCTAACAGCCACTTCCCTTCTGACCAAGAAAGCTGCCGAGCTCACCTTAGACTGAGCCCTAACTGTCCAGGTGCCACATGCTGTACTGGATCTGCTCTTACGCAAAAATTCTCAACTGATTCTTGTGGCACAATCCTGCCATGCACCGGCCCACCCAGCTGGGCTCATCAGACCATGACTGCCTGGGATTGACTGATGGACTTAAAAAATGAGCCTCCTGACAGATGCTGAGTGCACTGTGTTTATAGATGGAAGTAGCTCTGTTAGAAACAGAGTCCAGCAGGCTAGATACGCTAGGTCACCTCAGACAGTTGTTTTGGCCAAAGCTCTCCTGCAGGAAACCTGCCAGCAACAACACCAAACTGGCACTCAAAATAATCCAGTCCAGAGGCCTGAGTCCTCTCTGGGGATCTGATGAACTGAAACATCAGCCCCAGTCAGAAAACTTTTCCTGGGTACTCCTGGAAGATTGGAGCCAGACCTGCCCCCACTGTATGTTCCGCAAGCTCAAGCCACAGCACTGGCACCCACAGCCCAGAAGCCAGCTCAGGCTTCAGCACCTGTGTCACTGGCCCTGATCTCCAAGGCAACGGAAGTGTGTGGAGTCCTGCTGGGAAAAATCGACCCTAGATACGGCCTGCCCTTGACCATTGGCAGTGACAATGGGTCTGTATTCATAGCAGAGATAACTAAATAGAAACTACATGCAGCATCCCTGAGTGGTCCCATTACCAAGGAGTGGAAGATCAGGAACAAACCTGATGATGTTTGAGCCTCTTCTTGCCACTTTCTGGAAATTGACATAGGCCTCCAAAGGGGTACAAGGAGCAGATGTGTGAACAGAGCGAAGGCTGCAGTTTATCTTCCGCCAGCTCAGCAGTTTATTCCCCTCCTTATCCCTCAGAAGAGGAGAGCACACCTAGAACAGAACTGGACTTTCCTTTCAGATTTCCATAAAGCACTTCACTTCTTTTAACGGGTAGTACTCATGGTTTCAAAAACCCCCTAAGTGTGTGCAGGGAGTTTTCCGTCCCATCTTCCCACCCCTAGTGCTCCCCCGAAGCACCCACTGTTTGTAGATGTGAGTATTTTTCCATAGGAATTCCACACATGCACCAGCACGCGTGTCTGTCCACGCATTTACACCTGGGTGCTTCCTCATGGACAGATTCTCCTCGGATGCAAATAGCCGTGTGATCGTTACAGACCATGTTTTCTCATGGAGACTTTTAATATTTACTCAGAACCTTCTTAATCTCTTTATAACTGCAGAATATTCCACCCCAGAGTTGTGCCAAAATGTGCTTATCTTACCCCCCACTGACAAATCATTTAAATTTTGTCCTTGTGACAGGGAGCACTATTGTACATGTGTCACTTTGCACACAGGTATGTGTGTTTGCAGAGTAAATTTCTAAAAGAGGAGTTGCAGGGTCAGAGGATAAGTCATGAAAATGTAATTCTGATGAAACAGCATAGAGTTTACACCACGTGATCCTGTGCCCAGCACAGCTGAGTCTATAAGTCTGCGTACAGCTCTGCTCAGGGACTTAGGGCTCCAGGTCCCACAGTTGCCAGTCCTGTTTAGCTCACATGCATGCGTGCGTGTGTGTGTGTGTGTGTGTGCGCGTGCATCACTTCAGAGATCCAGACCAACCTGGTCGCCGTGAGAACTCGGTGAGCGAGGGTGAGTGCGTGCACACAACAAGGCTGCCCACAAGGAGTGGTGGAAGATGGGGCGACTGACACAGAGCAGAGGCCGGCCCTCCCCCAGGGCCAGAAGAGTGCGACTAGAAAACCTAACAATTCCCGAGTTTGTAGGCAGAACACAGTAAACCGTCCTGCTTCCACAGTGGGGCATGGTGAGCCTGAGACTGAGCTCTGTTTTATTTTCATTTAAAATAATTTAAAAATGAGATCTAAAGAACCAGTGTTTTCATGACTAGACTAAAAGCAAAGATTAAAAAGTTATAAAGGATGCCCAAATACATTTACAATGTCTGGCACCCCATGTAAAACTTCCAACCTTGCAAAGTAGTAGAAAAGTATTATGCATAACGAGGAGAAAAATATCAACCCAAATTGATCAAAAATTATCAATCATTTGCAAATAAGAATAGTTTGACTTCTTCCTTTCCTGTTCAAATCCCTTTATTTCTTCCACTTGCCTAATGGCTAATGTTTTGAGTACTCACTGAGCAGGAGAGGTGGTAGTGCACAGCCTTGTCGTGTTCTTGACTTTAGAGGAAAGGCTTGGAGTTTTCTACCACTTAATATGATGCTGGCTGTAGGTTTGTCATAAACGGCTTCCATTTGATTGAGGTACAGTCCTTCTATACCTGTTTTCTTCAAGGTTTCTATCATGAATGGATGTTGCATTTAGTCAAAGTCTTTCTGTGTCTATGGAGATGACTGTGTGGTTTTTGTTCTTGCTTCTGTTACTGTGGTGTATTACATACACTGATTCATGTATGTCGAAACATCCCTGCATTCTTGGGATGAAGCTGAGTTAGTCATGATGTGGCATCTTTTGAGTGGAGTGTTGCATTCTGTTTGCCAGTATCTTGTTGAGGACTTTGCTTCTGTGCTCATCAAGGAAATGAGCCAATGATACGACTTGCAGATGACATGGTCCTTTACATAGAAGATCCAAAAACTTTAAGACTCTTATGCCTAACAAATACAGCAAAGTAGCAGGACACAAAATAACACACAAAAATCAATAGTATTCTTTTACAGCAAAAATGAACCCACTGAGAAAGAGTCGACAAAACAATCTCAGGTCTTTCTATGTTCTAGATATAAGTCCTTTGCCTGAAGGTCAGCTGGCTAACATTTTTTCCCACTCTGTGGCCTGTCTTTTCACTCTGTTGGTGATTTCTTTTGCTGCACAAAAGCTTTTGAATAGGATGAGATGCCAGTTATTGATTGTTTTATTTCTTGTGGGATCAAGATTTTGTTCATGAAATCTTTGTCTACATCAATGTCTTAAGAGTTTTGCCTATTCTCTCTTCCAGCAGACTTAGTGTTTCTGTTTTAATATTTAGATCTTTGATCTATTTTTATTTTAGCCCAGTGCCTGATGATAGACATGGGTCTACTTTTAATCTTCAACATGTGGAAAGCCATTTTTTCTAGCACCATTTATTTAAGAGGCTGTCCTTCTTCTAGTGAAGGTGTTTGCTCCTTTGGCAACGATAAGGTGGCTGAGTGTGTTTGGAGCTGTTTCTGCATCTTCTAATCTGTTCTGATCCTCAGGTCTATTTTTTTTTGCCAGTACCATGTTGTTTTTATTACAGTAGTTTTATAGTATAATTTCAAGTCAGGAATTGTAATGTCCCCTGCCTTGCCCTTGTTGCTAAGAATTTTTTTTTTGCTATTATAGGTCTCTTTTGTTTCCAAATGAATTTAGGAGTGTTTTCTTTAGTTCTGTGAGGTATGCTAATATTTTCATTGTGATTGCATTAAATCTGTATAACAATTTTGGGAGTTTGGCCACTTTTACTATGTTGGTTCTTTCTGCCCATGAGCAAGGGACACCTTTCCATTTTCTAATATACTCTTTACAGTACTCTAATTTTCAGTGTACACATCTTTTACATCCTTTGTTAGACTGATTCCTAAGTATTCCATTTATTTGGATGCTATTTTAAAGGGTGTGGTTTGATGAATTTATCTCTCAGTAAGTTTGTTGTTTGTGTACAAGAATGCCATTGATATTTGAGGGTTGATTGTGTGTCCAGCTATGCTACTGAAATGGCAAATAAGCATATGAAAAAATGTTCAACATCACCGATCATTTCAGAGAGGCAAATTAAAACAATGCTGAGATTCCACCTCACTCCAGAAAGAATAGATATGACCAAGAAATCAACCAATGACAAATGCTGGAGGAACAGTGGGGAAAAAGGAATCCTTCACCTCTGTTGGTAAGAGTGTAGACTGGTGCAATCACTGTGGAAATCAGTATGGAGATTCCTCAAAAAGCTAGGTTCCAGCTATTCCCCTTCTGTGTATCTTCCCAGAAGAACTAAAAACATCATATCATAGGTTTGTAGCAGCATAGCTTGTAATTGCTAAATCTTGGAAACAACCCAAATGCTTATCAACAAGGCATGGATAAAGATGATTTTTTTATAATGAAGTACTAATTAACCATAAGGATGAATTTGAGGCTTTTCTTGATAAATGGATGTAACTTGAGACCATACTCTTAACTGAAATAAATCAGAGTCACATGTGTAAACATTGTATTGTCTACCTGGTGTGAGAAATTGAAAGAGTAAATAAGGACCAAAATGTATAGTAGATATTGTGAAATGGAAAGAAACTGTTCAAAAGGAAAGAAGAACTGGAATGTGGGGGGAGGAAGGGGAAAGGAAAAAAATCATTTTAGGAAAAAGATAAAGTGGAAACAAAGCTTTGTAAATGGGGAGGGGAAGATGGGTTGGAGGGGACTGGGAGAGAGGAGGAATCAAAATACATCATGTATAGGTATAAATTCCCTATGATGATTATGATTATTATGTATATCTGAAATGTACCAATAAACTTAATTTAAAAGATGAAAACAATCCTATTTACAGTAGCTTAAAAAAAAGGCAAATACCTTGGAAATAACCTAACAAAGGTAGTGGAACACTCTCATAGTCTACACTATAGTGTTGAGGAAAAAAAGATTGATGGAAGGGGTCTTTAGAAAATGGAAAGACAGCCCCTGCCCTTGGACAGGAGGAATTAATAGTGTCAAAATGGCCATGTTACCAACAATGATATATAAATTTAATGCAATTCCAACCAAAAATGCCACCAGTATTTTTCACAGAACTAGAAAAAGTGATTCTATGATTTATGTGGAACCAGAAGAGAACTGGAACAGCCAAAGTAATCCTGAGCGGCAAGGGAAAAGCAGGAGGCATCATGGTCCCAAACTTCAAGTTATGCTACAAAGCTACAGTGATAAAACCAGCATGGTACTGGCACAAAAACAAATACGCTGACCAGAGGACCAGAGGATGCAGAAACAACCCCAAGCACCTGCAGTCATCCTAGTTTTGACAAAGAGGCCAATAATATACTCTGGAGAAAACATGGCCTCTTTAATGAATGGTGGTGGGAAAGCTGGCTATCTGCAGGCAGAAGATTGAATCTAAACAGGTACAACCTACCTGCACTAAAATTAGATTGAAATGCATCAAAGACCTAGTTATAAAAACACAAACCCTGAGTCTGCTGGAAGAAAAGATTTGGAAAAACTCTTAAAGACACAGGCATAGGTAGGGTCTTCCTGAACAGAACTCCAGTTGCACAGGAAATAACACCAAGAACCAATAAATAGGTTGTATCAAATTAAAAATCTTCTGCACACCAAAGGAATAAGATGTAGACTATATAAGCCCCCCAAATTAGATGCCCAAATAAAAGTCCTAATAAAAAAGTGAGCCTTTGAAATCGAGAAGTACAAATAGCTAACAAGTACATGAGAAGAAGTGTTCAGTGTCTCTGGCCATTAAAGAAATACAAACCAAAACGACATTGGGATTTTACCTTATTCCAGTAAGAATGGCTATTGTGAAGGACTCAGAAACATAAAACTGTTCTGCTTCCTTGGTGGAAATGTAAACTAGTATGACCGCTATACAAATCAGTATGGAGATTTTAAATTTTACCTAGCTATACCTCTTCTGGGTATCTTCCTGAAAGAGGAAAAGACATCATATCACAGTGATGTATGCACAACCATGTCTATAGCAGCACAACTCACGAGAGCTAAATTAGAGTAGTGACCTATCTGCCCATTGACGGATGGATGGATAAAGAAACGGGGTACTATTTAGCCATGAAAGGGATAAGCTTGGGTCATCTGTAGGAAAACAGATGGATCTTGAGATCATAATACTAAGTGAAATATAACAGACATAGGAAGTTAAGTACTGCATGATTTTCCCAATATGAGAGACTATAAATAAAGAGTAAAATAGAAGAGAGTTGGTAAGGAACAGGGAGTTAGATCTGTGGAAATGGGAAAGGGATCAGGGAAGGAGAGGGGGAGGATAAAACACAAATGGTCCAGAGGTGATGTGTATATGTACTAATTTCCCAAGACGGATATAATTATTATGCATCACAAATGTATCCTAATAAAGGAAAATACTTGTCAATCAGGGCTGAAGTTTATCAGTCAAAATTTATCCATCAAATCTGGACATGGATGCTCAAATTGGCAGTCAAAGACATCAGAATAGTTACTAAAGTTAAGCAGAGGCAGAAAAGGAAAAGACCAAATTTGAATTTCCCAAGATAGAAAGTAGAATATCTAATATGAAAAACAAAATGGCTTAGATTTGTAACATAGTAGAACATATGGAAGAAAAATGAACTTAAACAGGAACAACCTAAAGTGAAACAGAAGAAAAAGAGGGAAGAGAAAAGAAAAATCCCAGAGTCTCCATGAGCTATGGTACAGGTTTCAGAGGCCAGATATATACGCGTAAGTAGGTCCCCAAGTGAGAGGGTGGTGGAAAACATATTTAAAGAAATAACAACTTTTTCCAAACTTGAAAGACAATGCTGATCCAGCCTCAAATAGCCTCACAACTCTAAGGACTGGAAACACGATGACAATTAGACTATGTTGTGTGGTAATCGAATCGCACAAATGATAGGGGAAAATTCAATCTTAAAAGTCACTCTGCGCAGGGAACAGAAAAGAGGACCACGGCAGACTTCTCAGAGAAGGCGAAGACGATGACGCAGGACCTTTCCCTTTTAAATCACAGGATCATAATCAACACGCTGGATGCAGAGACAGGCTGGGAGCAACTGCACACCCATCTCCCCCAGAGCACTCTGCACGCTGGGATGGAAGCTGGTTTCTCAGCGCCGATACCACGGCTGAGCAACGTGGCCATCCTCTTCCAGTGGGATGAGCTGAGCAGCCTGGCTCAGGTTGCTCCTGCTCAGCATCGTGCTGGAAACCCCGAGGTCTCCCCAGATGTTTCCTGCTTTCATTAGGTAAAGTCAATGTGGAAATAGTTGGCAGATTCCAAAATAACTTTGAAACGAAAGAAGAAATTTAGAAGAAAGGCTACATTACCTTGCTTTTATAGTTACTGTAAGGCTACTGTGAAGAGGACTGTGTGACACTGAAGCATGGATCGTAAACGGATAGATTAATAGAACGAATAGAGAATCCAACAGTGTTCCCAAATGGATAGATTAATAGGACGAACAGAGACAGAATCCAACAGTGTTCCCACACATACATAGAGAACTGAATTTTATCACGGACGAAAAAGCAGTTTAGCTGAGACAGTATTTTCAAAGATGGTACAGAAATAATTATATTGCCATATTCAGAAATGAACTCATGCCTATTAACTTACACATTAAGATGTGTTTCAAGATGTATCATTCACCTAAAAGTAGAACCTAATACTATAATATAAATACAAAAGGTTACAAAGCAGTCAAAATGTTTGAATAGATACTTAACCAAATAAAATATACCTATAATACAAAAACACATAAAAAGAGGCTTAAAGTTCCTATCTGGTCTCCAGAGAAATGTCAAGCAGAACCTGCCTAAAACACAGCCACACACCAGTTAGAAAGGCTAAGATTTAAAAGATTTGCCTTCTCAAGTATGGGAAGGCTGTGGCAGACCTAGAATTCTCAGACATTTGTATATAAAAATAAAATGATACCATTGCTAGGGAAGGTGCACAGCAATAAAAGGAAATGAGCTGTTTTTATCCCTTGGAGCTTGGGTGGACCACAAAGCAATTAGACTGAGTAAACAGAACCACAGAACACAGAGCGCCTTCCTCATGATCCTTTGTAGACAATTCTAGAAGATACAAAATGGGACGCATCCTATAGCATCAGAGAGCAGATCAGAGGGAGGCCGGGGGAAGGCTCAGGGGTTGGAGAACATTCTGGACAGGACAGACAGCCCTGAGGTTAACCATCTTGGCTGGTCCCACAGAGGTATGCAGCACTGGGGAAAACGGAACACACCGCACACCTGCGTGAAGATCCTGTCCTGCCAAGCGTGCGTCAGTAAGGCTGCCCCTAAACTTCCCACTTCCAGCCTCTCCGGGACCCCGAGGCTTGAGCCGCGCCGTGGCTTTGTGCACGCAGCGCCTCTCCTGCTTCCCTGTCCTGAGAGTCCCTCACTCTCCGCTCGCTCGGTGGGCGTCTCCACCCTGCTCCCTGGCACCTTGGTCCTGCTCTCCTCGCTTACTTAGCTCTAGTAAGAATCTGGCTTGGCAACGCCGAATTGATTTCTTGTCTGCTGCTGACAGACGCAGGATCGTTGGAGGAGCCTCTCCATTCCTCTGGAGGCAGAGGCTGCCGGATCCCTGAGCTCACCCTGCCTTCCTGATGTGGCCCAGTGACATCCCCAGACTGTCTCCATCGCCAGCACACGCCAGAGGCTCTGCGACTTATGCATTCAGCCCGCATTCCCCGTAAGCCCCGTATTCTGGGGCTGTTTGCTTAGCCTGCTAACGAGATGCACACGGAATCTGTTTGTGGCGAGAAAAGGAAAGAAAACAGACGCCTTCCAATCCAGTCAGAGGTTCCCTCTTCTGTCTGCAGTAATTGGAAGTACTTATTTATTGTCTTCAAAAAGAAAAGAACCCTCTAGAGAAAAATGATTTCTTGCTATTAAGTGCAAGACAGAAGAAGTTTAAAAGTAAATGTCCTCACAGGAAAGGGCCAGGATTCCAGCTCTCACCAAGCTTGTCCTCAGTGCAGGTGAGCGAGGGACCGGTCTGCCCTGACTGATGGCCCCGAGATGCACCAGACCTTTCTCCTGGTCAAACACCGCTGTAAATTCCTAGCTGTTGGCTTGTCCCAAGTTATAGATTATGTTGTGAATCATTTTTTCCCTCCTGCAAAGTCACCATCACTGTGCCACCTTATTTTCGTGTGAAATATTCTTTCCTTCAACTGCTTAGGGGTGAGGGATAAATAACCAGTGTTATGAGAATATTAAGTAAGCTTATACTATTAGTTTCATTCTTTGTAATTTCTGTATAAGGGATTATTAAAATACAATTATTACTTGTATTCTGTGTTTGCCAGTCGTAAATTTACTCCCAAATATTTTGATATTTGTAATAGTTTTACATTATATACTCACAAATAAAACTTCTCATCCCATACTGGATTCAAGTTTCCAAAAATGGTTTTAGTCCTTCTTTTATTTTTTCCAACCTGAACTGTCACGTAGGGGTCACTGGACCCTGTCTTATCTTTTGCTTGCAAGCCTTGTGCAGACACCACTGAAATAAAGCAAAATGATTGTTTTAGCATAAAGATATTCTCAGGCCTAGACGATCACAAAAAATACTCTCTATTCCCTTGGTTTACAGATGCATGACCACTGCTTTTACTCTCATAGCTGAAATAATTTCTCGAGTGATGAAAGAACAAGTGTGAGGTGAAGTCTCCTAGTGGTTTTGACTTGGATTTCCCTGACGCTCCATGACGCTGGACATTTTTCTGCACACCTATGGTCAGTTATGTATCATCTGAGAAACGTCTATCTAAGCATTTTTGATGATTTTTCTTATGAAACAAGAATGACATCCTGCCGTTTGTGACAGGTTGTGTATATGTGAAGGACATTATGTTAAATGAAATGAGACAGGCACAGGAAAAAGTGCCACCTGCTGTCACACGTGTGTAATCTAGAAAGCGGTTTCATAAATAAAACTGCAGTTGTGGCTGCCAGACCTGGGTGTTGCGGGGAAGCTGGGGTGGGGCGAGGTCGGTGGAAGGCCGCACACTACAGTCAGGTGGGTGGGATGGCTCCCACGAGACCTGTGGCATGGTAAGGTGCAGACGGCTCATGGGACGTGCTGCACTCTCTGGGCGCATGGGGAGAGTTTGTGCGCTGTCACCCAGAGGCGGTGACGTGAGTAATGCAGTTGTCAGCTAGCCAGACTTTACCATTCTGCGTGCATACCTGCCTCAAACATCCAGTCACACGGGAGAAAAACCATGTTACCTATAAATTTAAAGCAAGCTCCTTCCTTTGACTCGTACTTCCTTCTGCCTCCGAGGAAGCACGCTGTACACCTGTTTGTCATGATGCGTGCGCTCCGTGCTCAGGTCCCCGCTACTGTGTACACAGACAGGAACACGGGGCCCTGATGGTGTACAGAAACTGCCCAGCGCAACTCAGTGCTCTGTGATTAAAGATGTTTTATGAATTTGCTGTCAGTGTGGATCCTCTCACCCCAATGAAAACATCTTTACTTTACCTTCTAAATCCCAGTGAGCGGGTTAAGAAACCTGGCCGATGTTGGCATCATTTATGGCAGTTTCAGAAGTTCCCTGGCCTCAAATGGCCTTTGCTCAAGCATCAATGGATGGACGAGTTGCGACTCAAATGATTTCTCATTAAAAAAACTTGCCAAGGAGATTATTGGCTACATTCGTAATTTATCAGTGGCAGGCAGTAACAAAGCTACACTCTTGGAATCTCTGGGATATTGGCGAGTACATTAGAAGAAAAACTGCAACTACTGCAATTATCTAGTAGATGGACTTCGATGTAACAACTAGACCTGCCAGTAGAGTATTAACAACCCTGGAAAGTATTCTATTTCTTTTACCCATAACTGCAGTGATTTCTGAAACACATTCAATGTCAATATGGAACAAAGACTTTAAGGAAGACGATTTTCACCTGTAATGGTTATTTTTGCGGACCACTTAGATGTCCCATCCAATACGCTCTGCTTGGCGGCTTTTGTGTACTGCACAAAATCTTCTTTAGGAATCTGAAACATTTCCTGAATTACTTCAAACACCTCTGGCCTGTTTTTCTCCCTGACCTTCATTCTTTCTTTCATGGCGGTGATAATGGTCTGCGTCTTGTCCTCAGCGCCGTGCTTAGAGCTCTTTTCTGCTGCTCCTGTAATGGAAAATCGATGGCAGTGTGAATGCACAACAGTGACGTTTTGATGGCTCAAAGTGGGAGAAGAGAAGGAGAACTGTGAGAATGAACAGCCCCTTTCATTCTCAGGAGTCAGGTGGCATTTGGGGAAATATCGGGGTGGAAGCCCCGTGCTGTGCTGTAGGGCAGTTGGCCCTCGCTGGTCTCACTGGCAAATAAACTGACCCTCAGGATTCTTAGTTTTCTCACTTGTAACGCTGGGGCACATGTGCAAATACTTGGTCTGAATGTTCAGAGAACAATTTCACAAACAACAAAAACAATGCACTCAATCCACTATGTCATAATGCAAGTTGAGAAGGAAATGGGGTACAAATGGCAAATGTCACTCAGAAATCAGTAATTCAAACACTTGAGTTCTTACAACTTATCTAATTATCTTTCCTGATGGATTTGCTACAATTAACTGTGTGAAAATTTTTCTTGTATTTAAAATTTTTCATTTGCGTACATTCTACATCGTAACCACACACAGTTTCACTCGGGATGAACGTGAAGATTTGGGAAGCAGGGGCTGAGGATTCGGTGCGGGTGGCTGACCTGAGGCACCGCCTCCCACAGCCCAAGGGCACCTTGCTCCTCGCTCCTCACCTTGACTTCCCCAGTTTCAAAAGCCTCCACTCTCCTTGTCTGACCAAAACCCATCTGATTTCTAGGACATAGGTTTATGTTGTGTTTTGTATTTTGCACCTTTTTTGTAACCAGTCTCAACTATCTGGGCATTTCTGTTTGCCTCGCAAGTCCTTTGGGCAGTACAGCATTTCCAGAATCCCAGTTCTGGGTCGCCGCCCGCCCCGGCCAGGAGCCGCTGTCCCCCATGCTGCGTGTGTCCTCCCAGTCTCCCCAGACTCTGCGGGGAGCTGTGCAGCCTAAGTCGCATCCTCACGCAGCGAGGAGGCAGAGCCTGTACCCCAATGTCTGCAGCCACAGCCGCCGCGGAGACAACTGAGATATGAAGGAAAGGAGCCAGAGACTTGAGTTTCCACCGATACGACTAGAAGCACTGGCTGACTTGCGTTATAATTTTTGCAATATTATATTTACAAAATTGGAACCCAAATATCTCATAAAATGTCTGGGGATTAAACGGGATAATTTATTTGCATAATCCTCACCATGAAAGATACCCTCAGTAAGATCCTATAAATCTAATTATGTGAATATTGAGTATAGTTTTAGCATAAAATGTCAGACAAAAGAGAGAAGATCAACTATTAATTTTCACCAAAATAGATTCATATACAAAGTGTCAGTACTACTTCATTGAAAAAAATTATTTAAAAGTATAACATTTGTTTCCTAAATAGAAAATATACATTCATAATAGTTAGGGTATGAATAGCAGAAGGTAAAAGATACAAATATTCCAATAGTAGAAAGAACAGATTACTTGCCTTTATCTCTTTTTTTAACTTTGAGAATTTAAACCATATTTAATTGAAAGGAATACAAAAACAGAATTAATTCTATTTAAAGCAATCTTAAAAGAAATTCTAAATGCCCTACCCATCTTTTAACATATGTCCTATAACAGCTACGCATTTGCAAATTATGCAACCTTCAGTAATTAAGCATGCTTACAATTTTTCAATAATGATTTCACTGCATTGTATATAGTTCTTACTCAGTAAAATGTGCTTATGCTGGGTAAATAGTAGCAACTACCCAATAGGCATATTTTGTTTAAAGTATGGGGATATTTATTAAATGTAAAGGATAGTGGGAGCTAGGAGACATCGTCTTTAACATGGAAAATACCCCCAAATGTGATTTCTGACAGGCTCAGGACATTCAAACGGTTAGAATTATAAAAATGCTACATCTCCCCCAAGTTTCTAAGCAGCTGTTACTATAGCTGTTAGTATCCCAAAAGCTCTTGCAAGGAGTACCAAAGTTTCACATGGTAAAATATATTTTTAATTATTTTTGTAAATTCAGAAGCATCCAGTTATACTGCCTACACAAGAAACGCTCATACAAACAACAACTACCAAATTCAGAGTTAGAATGTCAAGAGGTTTTTCATGCAAGGGAATCAAACCTCAGACCGTTAAACGGCTGCCTCTTGAATCCTTTAAAAATAATTAGGACGGCTTAGCAATTAATGTTGCAATCTTTCACCTGCCTCCTGATGGGGAGAGTGGCTACATTAACAGACTCCAAAACTGAAACTGTCAATTTAGGAAGAGCAGGTTAAAAGCAGCTTAGGTTGAAGCCTTTTATCTGTCATTTCTAGATAAGACATTTAGCTTTTAAAATGTTCTGCTTTTTACATTTTTGCTCTGAAGAAAAAGTAATTCAACTTAGATTTGTTTAGCTCAGAAGTAGACACAAATTCATAGTTAATTTTGCCACTGATTTACAAGTACTTTTCATTGTCCTACTGTTTATTCAACTTACATATCTTATTTTTCTCATCAAACCACTTCTTTTTTTTTAAGAGCAGAATATATTTATTGAGAGAAAGAAAGCTTCAGTGTGAGACAGAGACAGAAGGGGTCCCGAGTGGGTTACCCACCACTTCTTAAATAGTTCCATTTGATCATGAGTCTCTAGCTCTTCAGGTTCATTATTTTCCTTCAGCTTCACTCTGTTTATTTCAAAGCAATCAGACATAACTTTAAATTTGCATTTATGTAAGTCTTCTTTCAAAATGTGTGGCAAAAGGTCTAATAGCTTCATTGAAATACAGAAATACTCCAGCTAGAGATTAACAATATCTGAGATCAGAAGAGATAATGTGTTAGACATTACCCACACGAAGTGTATCATTGTGACTTTCAAAAAGAGTTAACTGACAGATCAGACAAGGCAATTATGCATCATAAAACTATAAGACAACCCAGCCTTTGAGAAGCAAATCTCCTAGGCAGGGCAAACCCGACAACCCCCCTACATCACGCCCGAGACCGTCAGCCTGCGCCCCTCATTCTCTTTCACTTTCACTTGTTAGCCAAAACATCTAAATTTCACGTGAAATTATCTTCCCCACCTTCGCATGGCGACCTACAATTTTAGTGGCTTTCTCCAGACAGATTTCTCCACCGTGCACAGCCCTTGCTCCTTCCCACGCTTTTCTAGCTGCTCCAAAGCGGGTCTCTCTCTCTGCAGGTCACCCCGCTTCCACGTCCCCCCTTCTCGGTTGACCCTGTCCCTCCTCAGCAGAGTAGAGGCCTTTCGCACTCCATGGCCACCTGTTCTCTTTGCGACAGAGACGTGGACTAACGTGCAGCACTGGCAGGTTTCTGGGTGTAATTACCCGCCTGACTGGGGCGCGAGGGCTCCCCAGAGCCCGTGGGTCTTCAGCAATCGCCACGACACCCACCCCTCACAGCACCCTCAGGACCGAGCTCCACTCAGGCTGAGATCCAAGGCTACTGCGCCTGCTTGGAAGGCGGCAGGACTCAGAAATGGGGAAGCCAAAGCATCTCTGGCCGCGGGACCGCGCGCGAGGTGAGACAGCTGAGGACTGACTGCTTAGCTCGGCTCTGTGTTCGACTCCACGCGCACGCACGTCCTGCACACGCTTCCCTGACACCAGGACTCCGGGATGAACCCGAGCGCATGCAGCGTACGATGGGGACTGTGCTGTGGAAGTATCTTAGGAACACGAGATGTACTTGGCCCTTCTCTTTTGCTCTGGAATTCTCAGAAAGCAAAGCCCAGGGCACCACCAGACAGCAGACCTTGGTCACCCCCCCTCCCAGCTCCCTTCTTCCACAGCCAGCGCAGAGCCAGGGCGTGAACCCGCCATGCACGGAAAGGATGTGAAGAAAACCAGGTAAAGCAGAGGCGCTCAGTACACCCCTCACAGTGCTGCGGTACAGCCAGGGATGGGGCTGAATGGACGCTGATGGCCGTCACTCACTCAGGCCATCTGGACGTCCGTCTTCCTCTGCAGTGCACGCGCTGAGCCTGGTCTGTGGGATGACGGTGCGCACGGGTGGGCCTTCAGGACGGTCGCGAGCGTGGAACCCTGTAGGTGACGCTCGTGCTCCGATAAAGGAGGCCCAGTGAGGCTCCCCCTGCTCCCACGTGTGGACACGGTGAGACACCAGCCGTGTGCAGCGGCAGGACGTGGCCGTGCCGGGCCCCGACCTTGGGCCCCCGACCTCCAGATGTGAGCGATGCTCAGATGGAAAGAGGTAGGTGGGGTGATCACACACCACCAGAGGGGAAGGCAGAGCACTCAGTGCAGAACGTCACCTCCACAAGGACAGTCGGGACTTTGACCCTGGGGCATCGCAAGACCTTGAGGACGCTGTGGCCAGGCCGCGTGGTGCCTGCCCCTGCCGCCTGCACTGTGGTTACCTACAGAGCAAGGCCGAGGAGGTGCTTGAAGACGGAGGAAATGAGAGTTCGAAGATACTGAAAAAAATGAGTTATTTTTCATGTTTTGCCACCCATGGACCCTTGCCTGCACCTGGGGCCCAGGGGCGCTGTGAAGGAAGGAGGTCAGCACCCCAGGGGGACAGCTCCCCCAGGGGCTCACACAGACTCGGGTCCCACTATTCCACCTCTCCCCAGAAAATCACATAGGAGCAAGGCTGCTGTGGACCCCCCGACATCCCGTGGGTGGGCGTGGCGTGGGCATTCTCCCCCTCTCCATTGGTGGCTGGACACCCAGGTAACCTCGACCTCCCCTCTCCACCTGCTTCAGTGCCCCAGGCTTCATCAGCGACTCCTCCTCCCAACATCGGAGCCTCCGCCCCACTTCCTGCCAGCAGCCAAGGACTTGCTCAGCAGGGGGTGGGGGGCAGGGACCGAGCTCGGCGGCTCCCACTCCCACCCCCACTCCCGGCGGCTCTGTCCCTGACGGGGCGTGGGTTGGAGCCCCTCCCGAGGCTCCGCAGTCTCTGGGAGGTGACACCACTGTCACAGAGCCCGACACCAGAAACAAAGGAAATCCTCCAACTGTCCCTGCCCCGCTGCCAGAGCCGCCCCCACCCACGGCGGCCCAGCGGCCCACTACCGGAGGCTGCAAGCCTGCAGGAGGAGTTTGGGGACATTCAAGCATTTCGGATCAGGAAGGTGTTCAGAGTTCTGGGTTCCAGCTACTGGATCTCGGCAGCAGCATCTAGAGATTTCCCAACCATCAGTCAAAAGTCATCTTTGTGGTCTAAGGGAGCAAATCAAGAATGTGCTTGATTTAACAAACTGTGCTACTAAGTAAAGAAAATGAGAACAAAGGGAAGGAGAGAAGGCAGGAAGAAGGACGTCCTTGTGCTTATCACATTTAATTACACGGATTTCTTCACATTCTGTTAAAAAGCAAACAAACAAAACAATGCACACAATTGTCTTAAGCACAGAGTTTGTATTTGCTTTTCCTTGAGCAGCGGCTGCAGTCCCATCATCCACATGACGGTCCCCGGGAGCCGGCCGGCGGCCCCCAGGACACGGCCCCTCTGTGTCAGGATGGACCGGCACAGACTCAGCACAGACAGACAGGAGGTCACCGTGCAAACCCCATACGCCCTCCCACACGAGCCCCTCCGCGAGAGCAGCGACGGCTCCCCTCGTCCTCCTCCCATCGGATGAGTTCACCTCGTGTCTGCCGGCAGCACGTTTCAGTGTGGCCCCGAGCCCACGGGGTCCTCCTCGTGGCCCCTGCACAGCGGGGCTTCAGGCCCTGCTGGCTAAGATCTCCAGAGACCTGCTGGGGAGGACTGTCCCCAGCCCCAGGCAGCACCCTGGCCCGCCTGAAGCTTGGCTTCTAATCCTGCGTCCTGAGGCGCCCTGTGGCCCCTGGCACGGCTCCCCACAGCAGCGAGGAGGGCAGGAAGGTGAAGGGCGTGGTCCCCGGCCTGTCACCCCAGGGCCCAGCCCTGTGACGGCCCTGAAACCCGGCCAGGGTTGGAAATGCACCTGTGGACCCATGGAGGTCAGGCTTTCCTCTGAGCTGAGACCACGAAGCAGGGAGCAGACATCCCGGCATGTCACGGGAACACCCTATGGCGAGGCTGAGGCAGACTCTCCCTTCCGGGCCTCCTCTGTGGATGCCCCTGTCCTGGTGATGCCCTGTTAGTGCTCTGTCCCTCGGGGTTGAGGAGCTGGCAGAACTGCCAACCCCATCCCCACATGGTTGTGGGCGGTCATCAGTGCGCCCTCCTCCTGGAGTCGTGGAGATGTCCGGGCAGTGACCTGTGAGGTGTGGGCTCCCGAGGATGGCAGGACCGCAGGAGCCCAGGGGACACACGGTGCCCACCATGCCACTGTCCTTTCACCAGGACTAACTCTGGATTCCTAAGTCAGGAAGGAAGGGCGACTGGGATTTCAGAGGCCTGGGTCCAGCCTGCCAGTGCATTTCCCTCCTCCCTGGCTCCATGACCTGGACGCCATGAGCCAGGACACCGGATCCTGTGAGCCAGGGTCACTGCGTGGAAAGGCGACCTCCCAGCCTGGCAGGCTGTGTCCCCAGGTGCCCCTGCTGCCAGCCTGGAGCCAGGCTCAGCAAGGAGCCCAAGTGCGGGACCCGCACGCAGTCCCGGGAGGTGCAGGACCCGGTCTCCGCCCACCAGTGAGACAGGCAGCAGGACAGGACCCGAGTGAGCACAGAGGGGCCCTGAGGAGACGGGGCGCAGGCACAGACCCAGGAAGTGGCCGCAAGCTGGAGGGTGGGCGTGGGGGTCACCTGCTCCCCGGACATCAGAGGCCAGCTAGGAATGGCGACCACACTGTTTCATTGTCTTATTTTCCTGCACTTGGAAAAGTAGCCGACAAAGCACACACAAACCCTGCCCTGGGCGCCCCTCCGGGCTGGGCTAGCGAGCTTTTCCTCGCGCTCGCTGTGAGCTGCTCTGGGCTGTCCCGTGCTCTCCACCGACTTCATTCTTTGTCGCCCTCGGGACGAGAGGCAGAGGGAAGAGAAAACTCAGTAGCAGAGGCCACAGGGCAGCTTCCACGCCTCTCCCGGCCTCACACCGCACACAGTCCCATCTGTGCATCTGAGCTGCATTTTGGAATAAAGGATGAGCGCAGAAAAGAATACTCCTTCCTTCCACTCCAGCTCTGAAGGCCCAGGATAAAGCTCCTGGCCAGAGTGGATCTTCAGTTTCTAGCCAAGTGTGCCTGTCCTAAACCATTACGGCTGGAACATCTGCTACGAGGGCGACGAGAAAAAGAAATCAATATCCAATTTGCAAACGAGAGCATGGTAGCCAGATTTTATTAACGTTATGAGTCTGCAGTAGCTTATATTAGGCCACGTAAGTTTGGCATGACATCAGTGGAGAACATACGGCACTGAGGAATGCATCTCACAGCCAGGCTTGGTGGCACACGCCTGTAATCCCACCACTCTGGGAAGCTGAGGCAGGACGATAGCACATTTGAGGCCAGCCTGGGCAACTCAGAGACTTAGCAAGACTCTGCTTCAAAGTGAAATATTACAAGAAAAGGACTGGGGATGTAGCTCTGTGCAAAAGCCAGCACTAAAATAATGATAAAGATGACCACGATAATGATAGGCTTCCCAAGCTGCTGATCGGCTGTCCCTTGGGGAAGCGACTCTGACCTTGCGCAGGAGCTCCAGCTTCTCAGGGAGGAACTCAAATGAGGCCCAAGCTCATTTAACGGCCCAGGCTGCCTCCTGGGAGCCCGCCGGCCGGCCCCGCTGGCTGGTCCTGCGTTCATTTGTTCATTTGCACGTCCTTCCGGTTTCCGTCGTCAGCGCTCTTCTGCACGCAGCAGATCGCCAAGGCGAGTTTCACAGGTGCTCCTCTGTGCTTCCGCTCACTCCGTAGACACCAGAGCTCCCATCCCCAAATGCCTCCTTTGCTTCATCCTAGTTTAAGAAGCCACAGCAGCGCTGCAACAAATACCTTACCGATCTTACCTTATCAATGTCACCCAGGCACAGTCTGTTTCTCCATCTTCGCTAATTCAATTCGATCACCTCATTCACTTTCTCAAAAATAATGAAATGTCTTCCTGCGCGGCAGGGCTAACTACAAATGGGCTAACTACAGAGAAGGAGGTGGATTCCGTTTGCTGCCACTGGGCAGTCAGGTCTCTTTCCCGGTTCCTTTGGGCTCCTCCACTCTGCCCCTTACCCAGGGCTGTCAGCCCAGGTGTGGAAGGCCGGCAGGTGTGGGCCACCCACCGAGTGTGGTGCCAGCTGCACGCCCAAGACCTCAGAAGACTGGAGCCCCGCACTCAAATCAATCCGGAGGAGCCTTACATTACTTTCTCCATTGCATGGCTGGTTAGTCACGGGGAGACTTTCCTCGTGTCGTGCAGGCTGCCATGATCTCAGAAGCGACGAGCAAACAGGGAGGCCCATCACCCCGAGAAGGCCAGATAATTATTTTCAAGTATTTGAACAACTGTCAAATACAATAGAAGCCAATTTATTAAATTTTTTTCCTGAGGTAAGATATGGCTTAGTGGACTGTAGATTGTACCCGATGAATTTTCTGTTGATGAGTTTGGCTGCCCATCAAGGTGTTCCATTTGCCTGGAGCATGAATAATCACTTTGCAAAGGAGCTGGAATAAAACCTTACACTGCAGAGCCCGAACTGGTCCACCTCCCGACTGCTTCTCCTCTCATCCTTCCCTGTCCGAGTCACGGAGCTGTGGTGTACATCGTGTCACCACGACAGAGTTCTTGTTAAAACAACGAAGAAGAAAAATTTCTTAAGGAAACTGTCGCTGATTCTATAGGGACAATTCCAAACTTCAGTGATAGTTCTTGTGAAAAGCTGTGAAGAAATGCGCCTATTTGCAGAACCGTCTTCTGATCAGTGTGTCAGCATTCATTTCAGGGGGGAAGGGAGACTCATTTAAAAAGTACCGCTTGGGGCTGACATTTCCACCGCGGCAGTCCACACTGCGTTTGAGATTTCCCACATCACATGTGCATTTTAATGCCTAATTTCCATAAAAATTTTGGATCACATAATCTACTTAACTGATAGCAAATAATAAATGCTGTTTTAAGAAAGGGAAATAGATTATGAAAGCATTTGAAGTGTACCTAATGAGCAGCATCTCTCTTCTCCGAAAGATTAAAGAAAGAACGGGTTCATTTCTCAGGTATGATCCACATCGTGTTTTTCTTCTAAGCGATGAAGCCCTTAGTTTTTTGATGGTGATGTTGTTTCGAGTCTGTTTCCTCAAACATCACTGCCCTAATACGCTTGTTTCTTAAGATGCCCGTTTACGATTCATTTTCAAAATACACGGATTACATTGTAATCGGATAATGAACTTCGGCAATTAACTGATGAGCACCGCGGAGCCAATCCCTCTTCCTTTCAAGCAGTCTTTCTGCTTCCAAGGAGGCGCTCACACAGGGCACCCGTGACCCCTCGCAGCCCCTGTCCGGTCTGGCCGCTGGCGAGGGTCGGCCGCCGAGTCACGCTCCTGCCCGCCCACATCTGGACGTCGGGCTGTGCTGTGCTCAACGCCGGGTCACCTCACACGCACACCAGCTGCGTTCACGTGAACAACAAGTGGCAGGACACGGTGAGACGCAGAGGGTTTGCCTACGCGTGTCTGGGTTTAGAGGACTTCTGTGCCACAGTTTGCCACGGAAACTTTAAATACCTAGGGAAAGGCTAGTCATGTCTGTATATTTTAGAGTATGATCCTTTGGTATCTCTGGACCTAAACTATCAGGCAAAGGTATTTTTAAAATTAAGATAAATTACAATAAAAATCACTATGAACTCAAGATAAATCACAGCAGGAAACCACGTGGGACCTGCCTGCTCCGCAGCTGAGAGGGTAGAGACGCCGACACCGACACCTGAACACCCAACCGGTGCCGCACTCTGAGCACACACGGCTCTGCCTGGCCCGCAGCAACTTCCTGGGACACACGAGAGGAAGTGGAGGGCCTGGGAAGCTTCCAAGCTTTCCCCGGGCTCTCGGAGCAGGTGAACCACATTTGCCCCCAACATTCGAGCCCAAGATCCGGATTCCACGGGCTGGGCAGGGCTGTGGCGCAGCACAGCGCCCAGTGCGCTGGGGAGGACTTCCTGCTGCTACAGAGGCGGGGGTGTCTCCTGCTCCAGGTGGGGACAGTACAGTCCCCACCACACGGGGTACAAGGGGAGCAGAGGGGCGGCCGCTCTGGAGCTCCGTACCGGGGTGCAGACCCCAACCCTTGCCCTGCCGTGGTGACTGCCTCATGCAGCAGGGACACCGTGTGACCTCCTGGGCACCGCGGGGACTGTCCCAGGTGCTGCGAGGACACGCTGAGGCCCACAGCACAGGGTCCCCCCTCACCCCGCCCTGCCCCGCCCCGCACTCACGCTGCAGGCAGTCGGCGTTGAGCAGGTCCTGGCACTTCTCGTGGCACTTGACGCCACACTCAGTACAGCGCATGCCCTGGCGCGCGATGCCCCACAGCAGCCCCTCGCACTCGTAGCAGTAGGTGGGCGTGGTGGCCGTCCACACCTCGAAGGCGTGTGGCGTGGTGTAGGACATGGGGTAAATCAGCGCCTGCAGGGTCTTCTTGAAGACGTGCATCTTCTGTGGAGAGAATCGGCACAAGCCGGTCAGGGGTGCGAGTCTGTCACCTTCCCTGTGGTGGTGACATCAGCCACAGCCCTCTGCCTTCCCCTCCCGAGTGCCCCAGGGCTGAGGTCAGGCTTGGGAACAACGCAGCTCTCTGCAGCCTGCAGGGCCCTGTCGGCCCCCCAGCAGGCCATCCTGCTCTACCACAAACCCTGCCACCACGAGAAGACCAGCATCCGCTTGCCGCCGTGGGACCCTCAGCTCCCGGCCAGGGCCCTGCTGGAGCCCTACAGAGCCCCCGGCCATGGCGGAAGCCGGAAGGCCGTGGAGCCCGCACCGGCAGCGGCACCCAGCGTCGCAGCCCCCCAGCCTCTCCCGGCTTACCGCCCCGCACGTGGCACGGTCTACAGGCACGTGTGCGCGTGGAGCGAGTTAGTGTTTTACCACCCAGGAGCCTCTCGACCCACAGAGAGACAGCGAGGCTGTGAGAGGAACCTGCTTGCTGCTCTGCTGTGACGTGAAGGTCAAACTGCACACGGATAGCAGAGTATCCTGTAGCCTCCACAGCCCGAATGAGCACTAAATGTGCATATGGTGTTAGACGACTAATGCGGGGTGACGGAGGAGTGGGGAGAGGAGCCCCTGCCCGCGCTCCCAGTGCACAGTGGCTGCTCGCACACACACGTGCACACACGTGCTGAGGTCACGTTACAGCGACTTCGTTCCACATCTGCCGCAGGGTCAGCAGATCGCGGCAAGTCCTGCAGGCGTCCAGCTCCCGAGCTGGGCACAGGGAGGCCTCAGTCAGCCGCGCCTCACTCCAGGGCCTTCCCGCGGCATTCAGGAGCCAGCTGGGCGCTAGTTTTCAGCTCCATGTACAGTGCCAGCCTCCCTTCCTCTCCATGGTACCCCTCATGGGGCGTCTCCCCGGAGACACCAGTAACGCTAACGGGGCCCCTTCCTCTCCATGGTACCCCTCATGGGGCGTCTCCCCGGAGACACCAGTAACGCTAACGGGGCCCCTTCCTCTCCATGGTACCCCTCATGGGGCGTCTCCCCGGAGACACCAGTAATGCTAACGGGGCCCTCACCGGGGAATCTGCTTCGTTAACAACTTCTAGATTTGCCCGGCCAGATCCACTTTCGTACGCCATGAGGGTCTGGCCTGTGCACAGCTCCTCTCTCTGCTGTAAGTCGGTCCGAGGAGCAGCATCAGGACCAATACCAGAGGCAGGGCCAGGCGTGGGGGCGCATGCCTGCAGTCCTATGCTTTGGGAGGCTGAGGCAGGAAGATCTAACTTTTAGTCTCTCCTGGGCAACTCAATGACATAGCAGGAGTCTGTCTTGAAATCAAAAGTAAAAAAGGCCTGGGGATTTGGCTCAGTGAAAAGGACTTGGGTTCGATTCACATTACCAAAAAGGTAGGGGGAATTGATCAAGTGGGAATTAAGGTTACACAGATAAACTGTTATGGTCGTATCTAGACATCCCTCAACCTCATGTGCTCATGCCTGGGGCTCGGGGGAGTGACTAGAGCATGCGGTGAGACGCTCATCATGGTGGTGTAGGACTCAAGAAATGTAAGAACCACGTATGGACTTAGAAAGCTGAGTTGGTCCAGGGGTTGTCCCTGTACCTGAACCTGTGTACACATTTTAAGCTTAAGCAAATGATACAGCTCATCTGATAGCTCATGCTCCTTTCCTTTTTACTAAATTAAGTAACACATAGTCAGTCCTATCCATCCTTAGGGTACAGTGAGAGCTATAAATACAGGTGACACTGAAGACGTGAACAGGCCCGAGAAAAATAAGTAAACGCTCTGAATGGGTAGCTGGGAAAATTTCAGAAATATTTTGCTTGCTCTAGTTTTGTGAAAGAGCTATGGTCTGTTCCATGGAAAGGGAAGCTAAGTGGGAGGAATAAGAAACATGGAATATTTAACAGCATGTTGAAAATCAATTGAATGAGGCAATAAAATAAATTTCCACTTAAAAGCTATAACTGCTGAACAAAAACATCAGAAACCCGACCAGGAGGGATGCATGTGAACAGGCCCTGGAAATGATCATTTGAGTCCTTCTCATTACGTGTTTCTGAGATGCGGCGTTTCTTAAAGCCAACAGTGAAGATAAACGGCACGTGAAAACCCTCCTTATCCCAGCAGAGAGTAAGCTAGAAAGACAGGTCTGTGTAGAAGCAGAGGAAACTAACAGCTGAGGAAAGCTTGTGAGCTATTTTCCATTTAGCTAAAAAATGTGAAAAACGTATTTCACTGGGGAAAAGAAGGTGCTCACTCAGCGGCAGCACCAGACCTGTTCACGCGCAATCGTCAGGAGGACACGGGGCCGGGGATTTTGAGGAATGAGACACAGAACCAGACTCAGAAGCCCTGAAGAAAGCAAGCAGGAGAAGAGGGCCCAAGGGCACCATGGCAGCTGAAGCCTGTGGTCTCCCGGAGGTGGAGTCTGTCTTCCCTGCCTGTGACTGACTGCCTACGTAGGACAGGCTGCTGATAGCTGAAGGGCAGACAGATTGGGTCAGTCTGGATCTGTCATCCCAGAGGGGCTCCGGCCTGGGCCAACAGCCTGGAACCGGACACACTCAGTGCTCGGACCACCGGGCCCCGCAGCCGCGATGCCGCCAGCACAGTGGGGAGGAAAAGCTGGGTGCCCGCACTGAGCACCTGCGAGCTTTGGTCTCAGGTCTCTAACTGCATAGGGAAGGACGCTCTGCAGAGCAGGTGTTGGTGGCCATGCAGAGGTGGCGGGAGGCTCGGTGCAGGCTGTGGACACACAGAAGGCACTCGGGCACCTGAGGCTTTGGTGTACGGGGTCTGGGATCCAGACTCCTGTGGGCACAAAAGGACGACTGTGCAGAGCGGGTGGACCCCGGATCAGCAAAACCTCGTGATCCTGAGGAGGACTTCGGGCCTGAAGAATACAAGGGACTTACTATTTAAATATTTTAAATAAATTTAAACTTTTCAAGTCTTCTGCAACAAGTTATTTTCTAAAGGATGTGTATTTTCTGATTATAGTAAAGCACATCCTCCCTGAAAAAACAATTTATCCAACAGGCACTAAAATAAAACGTAATACAATTTAAATTTTCTAAAGTCAGGCATGATTGAATTCCTGTCTTTCTGGTAATTTTTTCTATGCATGAACAAGATATAAAACTTTTGCAACTACAAAAATCAACAACACATTACTTTTACATTGTTCTACTAATCCCAAGAAAGAAGGCAATTTATAGTGTGTGTAAATGCTACATTAAATTGTTGAAAAGAGAATAAGGAAGGTTTCTCTTTCTGAACCAAGTACAAGCTATACATTTCAAAGGAGGGAAGTTTATAATCAGACAAATATTTGATAAAATTCTAACACCAAGAAATGAACTGAAGGTGAGTTGCATGGTATATAACTTTCTGCACAATTAGGGCACCAGAAACAAAATGCATCAACTTTTCTATTTGTATCTAACTGAGGAAACTAAAGTGGGTCAAACAATAAAGCATTCTGACTTCCTGCCAAAAGCAATGACCAGTGTTTCGTGACCATCAGTATTCTAATCTACCAACTGCTAATTGTATTGGGAGTGAAGTTGTCTGCCTTGATTTACCTTGTTATTTCTTTTTTCTCATATTACTGTGCTAACCGATACCAACCTAATGAAGTTCTAGTTCCCCTTTTCCCACGGGTTTTCCTCACGGAATTGTGTAAATCATATAGTCCAAAAAATCACATTCTGATAATTTCAAGAAAAATACGATGCTCGTGTTGAAGCACATTTCTTGTACTTACTGAAGCATATACACTTGATGCAGACTTTTTAGGAAAAGATACCTTTACCATCCCATGGGTATATGTTTTACTATTCCTGGACAAAAGCATCACAGATTTACAGAGCAAACACTGGGTACAATGTGACCTTTGGAATTTGTTTAAAACCTGAAGACAGAGCAATGCAAGAGTAAGTTCTGAGTGTAAAAACAGATGCAGTTTCAGTGCAGATTCACTCATCAGAAGAATCATATTCGAGAGTAATAATATTCCAGAAGCTGAAATTACACAAATGAGCTTTTGTAGCAGAAAGTATAAGCAAAAAAGTGAAAGACATATGCGTATCATTGAAACATTGTAATTGCATTCAGTTGACTGTTTCATAACAGATGCTAATTATCATTTTCCTAAGAAACTTAACAGAGTGGGTCCTAGTAAAGAGGTGGAATAGTAACGTAGATGACTGGCAGGATAAGCTGTCGGTTGAGACATGGAACATACTTCTCGTGAACCACACATGTCAAGTTCTTCCCCAGCTCAACCTGCTGATGAAAATGTGGATATAAATAACGAAGACGGCATGGTGTAATTAATTCTTGTAATAAGCCTCAAAACTGTGTGACTCCTTATGCTGGGGGGAACTTTAGACATTTCACTAGGAAAGACTAACTTCTATCTCTTGGGGAAGTGATTGAATTTTGATAAATATTCTGGCAGAGGCCATGGAAAAGCAGGAAGAAAGGCTAAAACATGGTTAACGGAGGACAGGAGAGGGTGTCGCTGTCTCCCCGAGATGGTACCTTCTGTTACGTGAGACAGGAGCTGGAGACCGACTGGAGGCCACGTAGCAAACACCAGAGGAGCGTCTCGCAGAAGAGAGAGAAGACCCGAACAGCAGGATGAGAATAGTGCAAGTGCCACTAAATCATGATTAAGTAAAACATTTGTTGGCATGATGGTTTCGATCCAAAATGTCCTCCCAAATTCTTGTGTGTTTGGGAGGTAACGGGATCGTGGGGTGCTACACTTATGGGTGGGCTTAGTCACTGACAAGTTCGCAGCTGAAGGTGTGGCAGGAGGGGGACCTGGTTGGCGTTGGTCACTGTGACCTGGAAGGATGCCTTCTTATCCCTCAAGTGTTCTCTCTCTCTCTCTCTCTCCCTCTCTCTCTCTCTCTCTCTACTTCTTGGATGCCATGGGGTGGGTAGCTCTCCTCCACCATCCCGTGTGCCAGGCCCCTTCTGCCTTGGAGCCAGCCACAAACCAAATCCTCTAAAACCTGGAGCCAAAATAAACCTCTCCTCTTTTAAGCTGTGGGTGGCCGATGTTTTTCCCAGTAATGGGAAAGCAGCCAACAGAGAAGGTACTAAGTTTGGAAGTTCAGGTAAGGGGTTTGGGGGGTACAGCTAAGTGGTAAAGCCTAAAACGCATGAAGCTTTGGATTTGATACCCAGCACTACAAAAGAAAAAAAAAATAGAAAACTTTCTGGAACAAATATACATGAACAAAACTGACTCCAGAACCAATGTGAAAAGAACATGATTACCATTACCATGGTAAACAAGTTGATTCAGTGGACAGATAGCCACCTTCAAAACAGGCTCCAGTCCAGATGGTTTAAGAGGCCAGTCATGCAGTCCTGTGAGGCACAGCAATGTCCTTATTATGCAAACCGTTTCAGAGACGCTCAGGAAAGGAAGCTCCCTGCACATTTCATGGAGCCAGTCTAACATTAATGCTAAACTCCTTCCCAGGCACAACAAGCCATAGCCTATTTTTGCTTATGAATATAGATGAAGAAAGTATATAATTTGTAAAGATGGGTGCAAATCAAGGCCAGCAGAGCTGCCTAACTTTGCCTCAGGCCACAGAGCTAGCGGACTACAGAGTGGACTGAGGTGAGCCTCAGGCTGGGGAGACAGAGCTGGGAGTCGGAGCAGTACCTGTCAGTCGCACAAGGCCTTTGGAGAGGAATCTGATGCTTGCGCCCAGGAGACAGGGAGCCGCGTGCTCCTGGGGACACCTGACAGCACACGCGGCATCCTTAGCTTGCTTGGCGGCGATGACTAATTAAAACGGCAAGCGCCAGCACTTGGCATTCCCCATGTGGCCAGGCCGTCAGCCCTCATGCAAGCCAAGTGTTTCACGCTCGCCCGTCGAGGGTGACCAGTAAGCCGGTCGGCACTGGAGCGTGGAAATTGTGTGTGTCAGCATTCGTGTTAGTTACCTGCGTGGTGGCTGGACACGACAGCTCGTCAGGAGTGACATTTAAATGCCTGCCGAACGGAAGTCACATTTCATTTACTTTGTGAGCCGTGGCTCCAGGGAAATGGGCTTTGTGTGTCAGAGGGGAGCTAATGTACTGTGTTCCTGCATCCAGGAGCCAGGGAGCGGTCTGAACTGAACGGCAAAGGGCTGTCTTAAGTGACCGAGGCTGATCAATAGCTCATTTTCACACAAAGTGAGGAGGTGGTCGCTGTTCAGGGCCTCAGAAAGTGCAGCTGGATGTCTGCAATTTCCTTTGCTGTCCTATGCAAGTTTCGCAGCAATGGATAGTCACAGTGTAAACTAAATGCCGCGATTTAAAACTTCAGAACAAAGATGGGGGTTATGATGGGATCTTTTCACTGTGACTGCCTCCACAGCTTTCTCATGCCCCAAAGGTGTCTCTGTTCTCCACTGTCCAAACCATTCCCGAGACGCCTCAGTCTCACAGATCTGACACAGGGGCCAGGGCTGCGGGCCGCGTGGAAGGCGTGCCAGCTTGCTGCCACCCCTGGGTACTCGAGAGAGCGTGCTCAGGGATGGGTGCCTGTGGGTCCACGCGTGTGGGCGCAGGGACGTGAGGGTGGAAGGAACAAGGAGAAGCTGACGTTGGGAGGAGGAGGACGACGACAGGAGGAAGGGAGTGAGAAACGTGGGCGTGAACACACCAAGCACACAGCAAGGCCAAACGGGGGTGCGGCGCTGGCAGAACCTCTGGTCTCTGAGAATGAGAGAGGCGCTAATCCTGGGAAAGGCCGGAAACACTCGTTCTCAGGAGGAGAACTCGGATCAGTGCTGTCTATTCGTGCAGGGTGAGTGGGGCCAGGGCGCAGGCCCCGTGAGCCAAAATCCCTGAACCTGGGCTGCGCCTGAAGCCAATTAAACCAGCACTGCTGGGCGCGCGACCCGAGACCATGAGTCTGAAAGCTCCTGGGCTGACAGCCGGGTTTAAGAATCAGTGACCTGGATATCTGCCGCCAACTCTGTCTTCTAATCAAGTGCACTTTCATCCGCGAGTTTACGAAGCATTACCTCCGTCGCACAGCAAGCAGCCGCGGTGACGGCACGAGAAGGACCCCGGGACGCGGGGGAGTGGCAGGGAAACAGCTCGTGCAAAATGAACAAATTAATCGTGATCGCAAAGATCAAAGCAGCGCCTCACAGGGCCTGTTTACCGCGCCTTGGGCTCTGCCGACTGTGAAGCCTGTGTCTCCCTTACCACTGCGCTGACAGACGGGACGCAGGCCCGGCAGGGTGGCTGAGCTGACTGGGGGCCGGCGTCACTCGTACCCGCACCGTGGAGGCCACCATTAAACGCTGTCCACACCCAGATTGGAGACCAGGGGCGCGGGTGTCCGGGGAAAGCCTCAGAAACCTGCCCCTGGCCCTTAAATGCAGACCACCCCAGGGTCTCCAGGAGAGGAACATAGTCGCCACAGGACAGGTGGATGTTCCTCAAGGTGAGGGGTGAGGGCAGAATTGGAGCCGAGACGGGGTAGGTGTGAGCGTGAGGAGAAGCCCTAGAAACGCCCACGGGGCCCAGGCATCCCGAGCTCCCAGCTACTCCCGGACAGGGGGATGAACGCGATACAGAAGGGACGCACAGTCGGTGCCGCCCGCACCCACCAGCTCCTCGTTGTTTAGCGACGTCCTGATGACCATAGCCAGGGAGAGGCCGGACTTCCGGGCAGCCAGGGTCTGCGACAGAGAGAATCCAGATGCGTTAGCAGGTAGGAGGTGGCTGCCTCCACGCAGCTCAGCAGAGGGTAGGGGTGGGGGGTGGCTGTCACTGTTCCTGCAGTAGTGGACGAGGCCTTGAATGCCCAGTCATTGGCTGGTTCACCCAGGATATGGCCTCGGAGAACTCAGGACCAGCGAGGGTCCTGATTGTCAGACCCAAACTGACACTTTACAGGTGATGAAGCCAAGGCCCAAGACACAGGGTGACTGCCCAAGGCTACCAGGCCCAAGAGAGGCGTGGCCAGACTGAGGGGTGGCCTTGGGGTGGGTGCTGGATGGTTCCCTAGACCCTCCCCCCACATCTAGCTGGACGCTCTCTGCCTATCCCCGTTCATCTGCTGAGAACAGTAGACCCAGATTCTTTTCCTCACGGGATTCTGGGAACATAAGCCATCTTAGTTGGCCATCAGGTCATTTCCACACCCGTGAAACAGGACCTTGCCACTCCCCTACCCTCAGCATGTGGGCGCAAACCCCCAGCTCTACTCTAGTGAGCTCCGGAGCTGAGAAGCTCTGAATGGGAACATCAGAGACGTGATCCCACGGGGAGCAAAGGAAGTCACAGGAAGCCATGCACACAGATAGCACTTGGTGTGTTTCCAAGTCAGAAAGCCGCTCCACCCGCCTCCAGCCCTATCGTGTCAGCTCGTAGAAGACTTTCTTTCAGGGCTTACCCAAGACAAACCTTCATCTCGGACAACTGCCTCTGAACGTACGTATGCTTGTGTTCTCTCTTGATCTGAGTCTGCACCCTTGTAGACACAATATAGTGCCTCAGAATTGAAATAGATGTTAAGTTATTGCAGCGTCCAGACTTCTATGCGTGCATGTGTCTGTTTTTTATGTCTCCATCTTGCTCTCTTTTAGCTCACGAGTAAGGAGAGTATATGTTCGGGAAGGTAAAGACAGCAAACAAACGGCAAAGCACTTACCATGGCCTGAAGATCCGGAAGTGAAAGGAAAACAAAGTTTAAATTGTTAAACAATGAAGGTGGAAGAAGAAAATGTTAAATTAGCCTAACACTTCAAGGCGAGCACACTACAATGAGAGAAATGCAGGCCAATTGTACCGAATCATCACGTTTTCCAGAAGGACTTTGAAGGCGAAGTCCTATGTTAAGACTATGGTGGTGCCCTCAGGGGACCATTTCCATGCCAAGATTAAAAAGTGCTGGTATAAAAATTAGGCACACTGTTGCTAAAAGAGAAATTTACGTTTCTTTTGGAGAAAATACATTTTTCACGTAACAAGACATTAAGAATCCTACATACCCATAGAAAAAAATGTGATATTTTGAATGACAGAAGTACTGTTTCCCTGTAGATAGGCTTTCTTTTCTTTCGTTTTTTAGACAATTGATCATAGACCACCACTCTACTGTTGATGCTTAGCTTTTCTAGGTGAGTCCCAGTATATTTGATTATAGGAGAGTGAGTTATTTAAAATCACACTGAGGACTAAAAAAACTTTAATGACTTGGGCACTATGGTTTTCTTTAGAAAGTAGAACCTGTTAATTTGGCTAGAATCAACCTAAATATAATAAAGGACCGATTAATATTGTCTGCTTTCTTCCCAGAGTACTCACGCCTCCTCCGCTGTGGGGAGGAATTTCCACCCGAGCCCTAAACCTTGCAAGCCCATCCTGCCGAACTCCGGGGCGATTCCATCATAGGTTACTGTAACTCACTTTGTAATTTCAACTAATATCGAAAGTGGCCAGAAGGCAAGAGCTATTTTTTTCCATCAAATACATTTTAAAGAAATAATAAATGTAACACTTGGCAGAATCTGGCCCCATATATTTTACTCAGTGAGATATTCATGGGCTAGGTAGCTAATGAGAAGGACATTACGTTTTAATAGAGAAAAAGCCAATAAACACACAGAGACAGAATTAACCAGGAGTGACTCACCACATCGCGGACGATCGGCAGCGTCTTCTTCCTGCGGAGGTCGGGCATGCTGTCGATGCCGTACAGTCCCCACCCGGCCCTGCGAGGGGCAGAGAGCGACGATTTCAGGGGGGAAACTGATGTGGTGAAGGAGAGACCCCACTGTTCATCATGCAAAGGCTTTCAAAGTGCCACTGTCAACTAATTCATAAAGCAGCAAATCCCTGAGACTCTAGGACTGCGGCCAGCACTCGGCCAACAGCACGGGGCGAGACCTGGAGCCACGCATGGCAGGGCGATGGGCTCCTGCGGCGGCGCACGGGACGGAGACTTGGTGTGGTTAGGCGGGTGGACGCGGCCGCCTCCCATGGGAAGCTGAACCAAAGGTTTCAGGGTGCAAGTTTGGTTCCAAACTTCCACAATGGGAAGCGACCACCTCTTTGTAAAAACAGCGTTTTTCTGTGTGACGCATCTTCACAGACTCCATCTGCAGTGGCATCTCTGAGAGCTGTGGGCAAGTTTCAAACAGCGATTCACCTCAAATAAAACGGGCCGCCTTCCGGAACCTACCCCACAGACCAATGCACAGGCTTAGCGTAGTTCCTGGGCTGATGCGATCGCTGAAAGAGTTTTTGAAGTGACAACGAAAGCCAGGTTATCTGAATACTACCTTCACAGCCACCGGGGCTTTGTCTCGCGGGGCCCTTCTTAGGAGCCATAGCCTTAACCCCAAGGTTTGCTGTTGGTATCAAACACTAGCTTGGCAATTTTTGGCAAACACTAAATTCATAATACGATGCATACAAATAGTAATAAGAGCAAAAAAGTAATAAAGATAAAATGGTAAGAAGTGAAGAGTGACCATGCCGGGTTAAAGGCTCCAAACGGGTAGCAAATGTGTGACACAGGCAAGGGATTGAGCCAGTGCGCCCAGAAGGACGACACGGGGAGGAGTGTGTCACGGCCGTCACACACTGCAAGGGAGCAGCCTTGGGCACAGCTCAAGGGACCGAGAACACCAGTGACTGCGGAAGAAAAGCCAGGAGGAAGGAAAGCAGCCCAAGGAGAGGGGCCGAGGGCATCGTGAGGACCCCGTCCATCGCTATGCGGGAGACACTGACACAGGAGCTGGCCTGGCGCTGTGTGCCCCAGGGCCGCACAGGAAGACCCCGGCTCAGCAAGAAGTCGTGGCCTCTCCCCTCACTGCCAAGTCATGCCAACTCCACCGGGCCGCCGGCTGTGACAGTCACGGTGGGTGCAAGCTGGGAAATCTGGGTCACAAGAAGGAATCACTGGCAGCATGGTCTCCTCTCTCACGGTGGCTCTGTGTCACCATCTTTCCCGTTGTGTCATTATTTCTTTCCAGTCGACAAATAATGGCTGTGTACGTGGGGCGCAGGCCGGTGTGCGCTCCTGCGGTCGTGTGTGGAAGGTTCCGTCTTCCGTGCGCACACCTTCGCCTCCTAGCTCATCCTCCTGGTAGGCGTGAGAGCTTCAGACGCCCCTCTGCACCGTGAGAAGCTGCAGGCTGGGACAGGGAGAGCGCAGTCACCGATTTCCCCGAGCTCCTGTCCTGTGGAGCAGGCGGTCACCCAGAGGAGCTGCCCGCTGCCATCCCGGGCTCCTCTGTACCCAGCTCCCGGCCACCTAACCCCGCGCCCCACGCTAGGGGCGGCCTCCTCACCCACTCTCATTGCTGCAGTCTTAGGCTGTGATTCTGAGAAAGTCTTTCTTTCTCCCATCCGTGAACAGTATTAAAAATGGTGTAAATGCTACATTAGTAAATAATATACCGCACATCAATCACACTAACCAGCCGTCAACACTGTGAGGTGTTTTGACTTCTAAATGACATAATTTCATAGCTGTGTAAAGAAACCCATTCAACTGTAATGATCAAGAAAGTGACTTTATAAACTGTAAAGTGTTACATAAATGTATATTTTCTTCCCATCAATAACAACTTATTTCCTATGTTTTCCTTCTTCTCATGGAACTCGGTTCAGATTCTCAAAGCCCACCCGAACCCCGACGCCAGCCCTCGGCTTGCAGACGCGGAGGCAGACGCACACGCGGCCCCGGCCCTGGATCTCCTCT
>RJWM01014398.1:0-50605 GCA_004363535.1 Dasyprocta punctata
TTGGCCAATTGGTAAGGACATTTAGTTAGAAGACAATAAGAGGTACTACAAGGGGAACCAAGGAAGGAAGGTATGAAAAAAAAAGACATAGTTTTATATAAGGGTATCCGTAAGATAGTTTAAAAGTCTATACTACTAAATGCATTAACTGGTGAGAGAGAACAGTTGATATTCATAAGACCAGATCAATCCTACATGTTTTTACCTGTCAATCTGAACAGACCCCTTAAAGGTAACAATATACAATGTTGCAACCACTGTAAAATCCCAACCATCTACAGTACTAAACCTACAATTTTACAGTATAGGATATGTTGTTATAATTGTATATTTGTAAAGTAACTTGAATTCTGAGATTGTGATGCCTCCCATTTTGCTCTTGTTACTCAGGATTGCTTTTAGGATTCTGGGTCTCACCTTTTTTCACATGAATGCTTGTTTCATTTTCTCTAGTTTTCTGAAGAAATGTGTTGCTTTTATATTGGAGTTACATTAAATTTTTGTATCAGTTCTGTAATTAAGATCATTTTGACTGTGTTTGTTCTGCCTATCCAATGAAGTAGACTTTTGCAGACAGGGAAGTTTAACAAGAGAAAGGAGGAAAATGAAGAAAGAATGATGAGATATAAAATGATCAAGATGCTTTAAGTGTGCCTATCATTTCCCCAAACAAATCTGACCATCATGTATTAATAGTATGCAATTTTTTTATTATTTAAGAGAAAAAAGACACATATAAGAAAGACAAAAAGCAAAAGAAACAAATGACTAGAGTGAATGCACAACAGTAACATTGCAGGTTTACAAAACACGATGATAGAAACTTGACAATGGTTGCAATATTGCGTATCATTATCTTCAAAATGGTGGTTTACATTAACAGATATAGACATGTAAAATTGATCTAATCATATTAACTGTTCTTTCTCAATATCTAATACATTCATCAGTATGTTCATTTTAGTTATCTTACATATACATATATACACATTTATATCTTTTCCTTTTCCCTTCCCTCTTTCCCCCTTTTCCCTTCCCAATTACTTTTGCTCTTTGAGCTGTTCTTTACCTTCACGTAGTATTTATTATAGATTTTGGAACATATATACTTTTTCAGTTTCTTACACTAGGGAGACAATTCAGTATTTACACATGTGGGTTTGATTTATCTCACTTATGAGTATGCTCTTAAGTCTTGTCCATTTACTTATAAAAGTCTCAATGCCATCTTTCTTAACAGCTGAGTAGTAGTCCATTGTATAAAAATACCACATCTTTTTTATCCATTCTTTGATTGATGGGCACTTGGGTTGTTTCCAAGATTTGGCTATTACAAACTGGGTTGCTATAAGCATGGGTGCACAAATATCACTGTGGTATGATGTTTTCAATTCTTCTGGGAAAATGCCCAGAAGTGGGTTAGCTGGGTCGAATGGGATGTCTAATCCTAGCTTCTTGAGGAATCTCCACACTGACTTCCACAGTGGTTGCACCAGTCTACACTCCCACCAACAGTGAAGAAGAGTTTCTTTTTCCCCACAGCCCCTCCAGCATTTGCTGTTGGTTGATTTTTTAATCTTGGCCATTCTTTCTGGAGTGAGATGGAATCTCAGCATTGTTTTAATTTGCATTTCCCGAATGACCACTGATGTTGAACATTTTTCATCTATTAATTTGCCATTTGTATTTCTTCGTCTGAGAAGTGTGTATTCATCTCAGATGCCCATTTTTGGATTGGGTCCTTGAATTTTAGGGGCCTGATTTGTTTTAATTCTTTATACATTTTAGATAGAAGCCCTTTGTCTGATGGACAATTGGCTAAGATATTTTCCCAATTCGTGGGTTTTCTTTTCAGTCTTGGAGATTTCCTATGACATGCAAAAACTTTTTAGTAAGATGAGATTCCAGTTGTTGATTCTGGGAAGTGTTTCCCATGCAAAAAACTCAGATTCATGCAGTAAGAAATGAAAAGGGTAAAATCACTACAGACCCTGTGGAAATACAGAAGATTATTAATGCCTACTGCAATTTTCTAATAAAGAAAATCAGATGATTTTGGAATACATAAATTTATTTCTGGAATCTCTTTTGCTCCATTAGTCTATAGCACTGTCTTTTTTATTTTAAAGAGAAAAAAGAGAAAAATAAAAAACAGCCAAAAAACAAACACAAAAGCAAAATTTTAAAAAACCTAAAATAATAGCGATATAGGATTTCAAAACAAGATGATAGGAATTTAACAATGGTTGTACTGTATTGTATTGCACATATATATATGCAGCTCTTAAATTTTTAACTTTTCCCTTCATTGTTTTCCCCCATCCCAATTGCTCTTTCCTTTGAACAGTTTCCTCCCTTTAACTATATGTGTTGTAACTTTTAAATTTTATTTACTCTTTTAGTTTCTTACACTAGAGAGACAATATGATATTTACAGATGATTCTGATTTATTTCACTTGTGAGTATGGTCTCCAGTTGCATCCATTTACCCATAAAAGCCTCGAGCTTATCCCTCTTTATAGCTGAGTAGTACTCCATTGCATAAAAACATCACATCTTTTTATCCATTCCTCAGTTGATGGACATTTGGGTTATTTCCAAGTAGGCTACTACAAATTGTGCAGCTGTAAACATGGGTACACATATGCTGCTGTAGTATAATGTTTTCATTTCTTCTGGGAAAATATCCACAAGTGGAACAGCTAGCTTCAGTGGAACCTCTAACCTTAGTTTTTTAGGAATTCTTACACTGATTTCCACAGTAGCTGTGCCAGTCTACACTCCAACCAATGATAGAAAAGGATTCATTTCCCCCCACACTCCCTCCAGCATTTGTTATTGGTTGATTTCCTGATGTTAGTCATTCTTTCTGGAGTGAGATGGTATCTTAGTATTGTTTTAATTTGCATTTCTCAAATGACCAATGATGTTGAACATTTATTCATATATTTATATGCCATTTGTATTTCTTCATTGGAGAATTGTGTCTTCATCTCAGATATTTTCTTTTAGATTGGGTCTTTTAATTTAGAGGGACTGATATTTTTCAATTATTTATATGTTCTAGATAAAAGTCCTTTGTCTGAGGGACAGTTAGTTGAAATTCTATCCAGATTCTTGGGTTTTCTTTCCATTCTCTTGATTTCCTTGGGTGTGCAAAAACTTTTTAATAAGAGGAGATTACCGTCATTGATTCTTTGAAGTACTTCCCGTGCATGTTAGTTTTCGTTTATGAACTCTCTGCCTACCCCTACGTCCTCAAGATTTCTACCTATATTGTCTTCAGTAAATTTAGTGTTTCTGTGTTAATATTTTTATATATGATCCATTTTGACTTTAGAGTAGTGCATAGTGATAGGCATGTGTTTAGTTTTAGTTTTTGGCAAGTGCAAAGCCAGTTTTGCTAGCACCACATATTGAAAAATGTATCTTTCTTTCAGTGAACATGTTTGGCCCCTTTGTCAAAGACAAGGTGTTGAGTGTGTTTGTAACTGTGTCTGTATCTTCTATTGTGGTCCATTGATCCCCAAGTCTCTTTTCTTGCCAGTACAGTGCTTATTTTATTATAGCAGCTTTATAGTACGTTTTCAACTCAGGGGTTGCAATGCTTTCAGTCTTGCTTTTGCTGCCCAGGACTGCCTTTGCTATTCTGTAGGGAGCTGTGGAAGCTGGAGATTGATCACATATGTGAGTCTAAAGCAAGACCAGCCCTGAAAACATAGAGAGCTCAAAATAAGCCAGGTAAACAAGCTATTTCAGCACCAAGAAGGCAAGGGGCCCAGGTCAGCCAGGCAAACAAGTTGCTAGCAAGTGGGGTTGAAATTAACATCCTTCTTGGGAGTACACAAATGTGTTAGTGATTGAGTAGTACCTTTCCTCCCATCAGGAGAGTAAGGGCTCCACCTAATCCCAGCTTTGTCTCTTTCTTTATTTTTCTCACCCTCTTGTGTTCCTTCACCCCAAGAACTTCAGGAGCTGCAGCACTATTCTAGGTATCCGCTGGTTGCATGTGAATTGTCAGAATGTTTTCTCCTGATCTGTGAGGTAAGCTAATGTTAGTTTGATTGGAATTGCATTAAATCTATATAATGGTTTGGGCAGAATGACCATTTTCACAATTTTGGTTCTTCCTATCCATAAGCAAGAACTATTTTTCCATTTTCTGAAATCCTCTTCAATTTCTTGCTTCAGAATACTTTAATTTTCAATGTATAAATCTTTTACTTCCTTTGTTAGCTTGAGTCCTAAGTATTTCATTTTTTTAATGTTTTTTTGAAGGGCATGGTTTCCATAATTTCTCTCTCAGTAAGCTTGTTTTTGTACAGAGATGCTATTGACTTTTGAGTGTTGATTTTATATCCAACTATGCTGCTGAATTTGCTTATTAAGTCTAGAAGTCTCTTGGAGCATTTTTTGGTATCTTTTACGTAGAGTATCATGTCATCTGCAAATAATGATAACTTCTTCCTTACCTATAGTTTTTCATTTTGTTTATCTCTCTTATCTAATTGCTCTTGAAAATGTTTCCATAACTATATTGAATAGAAGGGGCCATAGACATTCTTGTGTTATTACTGATTTTAAAACGAAAGTTTTCAGTTTTGTACATTTAATAATATGTCAGCTGCTTGTTTGTCATAGGTGGCTTTTATCAGATTGATGGAAAGGCCATCTATTTTGATTTTCTGTAGAGATTTTGTCATGAATGAGTGTTGGACGATCAAAAATTTTCTGCATCTATTGAGATGATCATGTGATTTTAGTCTTTTGTTCTGCTGATGTGGTGTATTTTATTTTTGATTGGCGTATGTTGAATCATCCCTGGTATGAATTCCTGGGATGAATCCCACTTGGTCATGGTGTATAATCTTCTTGATGATTTGCTGCATTCTGTTTTCTAGTAGCTTATTGAAGATTTTTTGCATCTATATTCATTAGGGAGATTGGTTGTAGTTCTGTTTTTTTATTGGCTCTTTCTCTGATTTTAGGCTCAGGGTAATATTTGACTCTATGAACGAATTAGGGAGAATTGCTTCCCTTTCAGTTTCATTGAGGAGTTTGAAGAGTATGGATGCTAAATCTCTAAATTTCTTGTAGAATTGAGGTGTGAATCCATCAGGACCTGGGCATTTCTTTTCTTTTTCTTTTCTTTTTTTTTTTTTGGTGGGGGGAGAGAGGGGGCTCCTGAAGTCCTTTGTTTTATTATTAAAATGACAAACAAAAAGAGACCTTACATTTAAACAAATTTTCTACATTTAAAGGCCTAGGGTGTCCATAAGCAAAAAGCTAAATACACCATAAAATCCCTAATTACATATATCTTTAAAGCAAACTCTTAGCGTATAAATTCTGAGCATATCATACAGTTCCTTACTGGGCATTTCTTTGTTGGTAAGCTTTAAGTATGTTTTCAATTTCATTAACTGATATTGGGTTAGTCACATTTTTTACATCTTGATCCAGCTTTGGTAATTCATGTTTCCAGGAATCTGTCATTTTCTTCTGTTTTCAATCCTATGAGAGTATAGATTTTCCAAGTCATATTGATGATCTTCTAAACTTTCACAGGATCTATAATGATTACACCCTATTTCTCATTGTACGAATTTGAATTTTTCTTTCCCTTTTTTGATAAAGGTTGGCTAGGAATTTATCAATTTTATTTATTCCTTCAAAGAACCAATTCTTCAATTTAGTAATTCTTTGCATTGTTTTGTAAGTTTTGATTTCTTTAATTTCTTTATTATTATCTTTATTATTTCCTCCCTTCTTTGGCTTTGACATGCTCTTCTTTTTCTGAAAGTTTGAAGTGCAGCATTGTTTATTTGTGTTCCTTCCATTTTCCTGATGTGAGAATTCACCACTATAAATTTCCCTCTTTGGACTGCTTTCATTTTGTCCTACAGGTTCCCATAAGTTGTATTTACATTTTTGTTCAATTGTAGATATTGTGTAGTTTCTTCTTTAATTTTTTTCTGTTACCCATTTTTGTTTAGAAGTTATTTAATTTCCATTTGTTTATGGGTTTTTTGTGGTTTCTTTGTTTTAAATTTCAATTTTATTGCAGCATCTCAGATAATATGTATGGGATAATTTCAATTCCTTTGCATTTATTTAAGCATGTTCTGTGGGCTAGCATATGGTCTAATTTAGAGAATGTTTCATGTGCTGTTGAGGAGAATGTGTATTCTGATGTTGTGTAGAATACTCTGTAAACGTCTACTAAGTCCATTTTTTTCCACACACAAGTTTGGCTCAATTATGTTATTTCTTTATTGATTTGTTGTCTAGGTGATCTATCACTTTGTGACAATGCAGTGTTGTTATCCTCCATTATAACTGTTCTATTGCTTATTTGATTTTTTATGTCTATTAATATTTGTCTTATATAGTTGGGTGCTCCTGTATTTGGTGCACACATATTTATGATTGTTATCTCTTCCTCTTGAAGTTTTCCCCTGACAAGTATGTAGTGACCTACTTTATCTCTTTTGTCATTCTTAATTTGAAGTTCACATTATCTGCAAATATAATTGTGACCCCTGCTTTTTTCTGGGTTTTTGTTGCATGGAGTATTGTTTTCTATCCTTTAAGTTTTAGTCTATGAGTTTCTTCTATAAAGCATATTGTTGGGTGTTGTTTCTTGATCCATTCTTCCAGTATGTTTCTTTTGATTGATGAATTGAGGCCTTTTGCATTGATGTTTACAGTTCATATGTATTGACTTATCTTCATTATGTTATCTTCCTATTGCTGGTTCCCTATTTTTTCTGTTTTAAGTGCTTTCCCTGCTTGGTGGTTTGATTCTGTTGTTGTTCCTGGAATTGTGGTCATTTTTATCTCTTTGTATAATATCTCTCAGTAGCTTTTGTAGTATTGGTTTGGTGGTCTTGAATATCTTCATTTGTTTTTTGTCATGGAAGTGGCTTATTTCTCCATGAATTTTGAAATATTGTTTTGCAGGGTACATCAATCTGGTTTGGAAGCATTTCTGTTGAGAAGTCTGCTATGATTGTGATGGACTTTTCTTCATAGGTGATCTGTTTCTTGTCTCTGGCAGATTTTAATAGCTTGTTCTTGTGCTGAATTTCTGGAATCTTAATTATATGTGTGGGTGTAGATTAATTTTGTTTATGGATAATTGGAATTCACTGTGCCTCACTTATCTGAATGTCAGATTCTTTTCTCATGGTTGGAAAATTACCTGTAATTACTTCTGCAAATAATCTTTTTATGTCATTTGTGATGAAACCTGCTTTTTTGTTGACACCTATCTCTCTTATATTGTTTTTCTTTGCATCATCTTGCAGCTGGTTTTTTTGTTTCCTGTTACCTCATTATTTTTAAGATGCTTTTCCTTTCGTGATCACTAGATTCGATCCTGTCTTCAGGGTTTGAGAATCTATCTTCTGTTTTATTCAAGCAATTTTTTTACTTTTCAATGGAATTTTTAATTTCCTGAATAATCTCTTTGAATCTGTTTCATGCATTCTAATTATTTCCTACATAGTTCATTCAAGGTTTCCATCATTTTCCTTCGTTCTCTTTTTTATCTATATCTTCTTTAGTCATGCTCAGCAATTCTTTCATAATGATTGTTAACTCTTTTTTAAACTGTGATATTATTTCTAATCTGTTTTCATTTGCAGCCTTATGGAGTCTTTTCTTTACCACAGTTGCTGTCATTTCATAAATTTCAGAGGGTGCCTTCCAGTTTTTGCCATGTCTATTTCTTCTGGGCTGTTCTGGGTAGGCTGGAGGTTTGAGATTGCATTTTGTGCTTTCATTTCTTCATTCTCCCAGGTTCCTCCAGTATGACATTGTCTTATTTCAGTAACATGATTTTTTAAAGAAAAAAGACACAGAAAAGAAAGACAAATAACAAAAGAGACAAACAACAACAGCAAATCCAAAACAGTAGCAGTATAGGTTTACAAAACAAGTTGATAGGAATTTGACAATGATTGCAATATTGCATATCATTACCTTCAACACGGTTGTTTACATTAACAGATACAGAACTACAAAATTGATCTAATCATCTGAGTATTAATTATTCTTTCTCAATAACTAATACATTCAGCAGTATACTCATTTTAGCTATCTTACATATACATATATACAGATTTAGGTCTTTTTCCTTTTCCCTTCCTTCTTTCCTCCTTTTCCCTTTTCCAATTACTTTTGCCTTTTGAGCAGTTTCTTAACCCTACACAGTATGTATTGTAGATTTTGGATCATATATACTGTTTCAGTTTCTTACACTAGGGAGACAATATGGTATTTACACATGTGGGTTTGATTTATCTCACTTATGAGTATGGTCTCAAGTCGTGTCCATTTGCTTATAAAAGTCTCAATGCAATCTTTCTTGATAGCTGAGTAGTACTCCACTGTATAAAAATACCACACTGTTTGTATCCATTCCTTGATTGATGGGCACTTGGGTTGTTTCCAAGATCTGGCTATTACAAATTGTGTTGCTATAAACATAGGTGCACAAATATCACTGTGGTGTGATGTTTTCAATTCTGGGAAAATGCCCAGAAGTGGGATGGCTGGGTCAAATGGGATCTCCAATCCTAGCTTCTTGAGGAATCTGCACACTGATTTCCACAGTGGTTGCACCAGTCTACACTCCCACCAACAGTGGAGAAGAGTTCCTTTTTCCCCACAGCCCTTCTGGCATTATTTATTGGGTGATTTTTTAATCTTGGCCATTCTTTCTGGAGTGAGATGGAATCTCAGCATTGTTTTAATTTGCATTTCCCCAGTGACCATTGATGTTGAACATTTTTTCATCTATTAATTTGCCATTTGTATTTCTTTCTCTGAAAAGTGTGTATTCATCTCAGATGCCCATTTTTGGATTGGGTCCTTGAATTTTAGGGTCCCGATTTTTAAAAAAATTCTTTATAAGTAGCATGATGTTTTGGTTATAGTAGCTTTGGGTATACTTTAGTATCACATATTGTGATATTTCTGGAATTACTCTTTTTTGTGGACAGTTTCTTTGTCACTTGAGTGTATTATTCTGAGCCCAGGTGTAATTGGCTATTGGAGTTGGTTTCTGAAAAGCCAAAGAAAATACACAAGAGTAACTTTTGAGAGAAGGGTTTATTAAGGCTATCTGACAGACATTAACAAGGTACTAGAGGCTTAATAGCAATGAGCTAGTGTAAGAGGACTCATTAATCCCCCTAAAATACCACTTGATATGTCACTAAGCATATTTAGTTGTGGCCAGACATATGATTCACTCAACAGAAACCCCACTAGCTTACAGCAAGCAGGTATTTTTATAGATTGAAGTACATCCTTTTACTTCTGTGTAGGATTGGCATTCCAAGAAATTGGTTCCCTAGCATGTGAGTAATAGGGCAGCTTCTAAACATAACATTTGTTTGTCTAGTCCCTAGGTTCCTTCAGATAACAACCACACATTTCACTCTGTCCAGTTGGAATGTGCCCTTGACTTCCCAAAAGTCTTGGGAGTGGAAAAGAAATGTTTTAGGGACATAGTGCCAAAGGTCCTACTTTTTTTTGTTAGATTGTAGCATGCATGACTTCTAGTCCAACTGACAGTGGAATTCTTTCACCCAATTAACACCTCTTGAGTCTGGCCCTTACTGTCTACATTCCTATCCACATTCTGGTTTTCTGAGCTCCACCCAAAATCACATATCAGGTTCTGTTTATACCATTCTAAGGATTCTGTATCCCATAGCTCCAAACCTCTTTAAAGAAACTAGTTTCGAACCGTCTGCAGCAAACAATCAGATGCAAGTACAGTAACAACCCTACAGCTCTGGTACAAAATTTTTCTATCAGTCAGCTTTTTCACTGATAAGACACAAACTCCAATATCCACAATTTAAAGGAAAAGAGAATTAATTTGACTCAGTGTCCCAGAGGGTTCAGTCTATGGTTGCCTGGCTACAAATGAGAAACACTATGGTGCAAGCATGTTGCAGAATGAAGCTGCTTAGCTCACAGTGGCTGGGAAGTGGAGCAGGGAAACAGTGCCAGAAAGGAAGGAGTGAGGGACCAGATGTACATCTCAAGATCACATATCCATGACCCACTCAGATACCCAACAGTGTGCTCCACCAATCTCCCAGGTGGATCCAAAAGTCAGGTAGAAGCCGGGTGTGGTGGCGCACGCCTTTAATCCCAGCACTCGGAAGGCTGAGGTAGGCGGAGCGTTGTGGGTTTGAGGCCGGCTTGGGCTACAACGCGAGCACAAGGCCGGCCTGAGCTACATAGTGCAACCCTGCCTCAAAAAAAAACCCGGGCCGGGAGTTTGGCTCAGTGCCTTAAGCGCCTGCCCTGGCAGGCGCGAGGTTGTGAGTTCAATCCCCGGTGCCGCAAAAAAAAAAAAAAAAAAAAAAAAAGTCAGGTTGAAACTCCACCCTAACAATCATATAGATATTGCAAAGTTTCACCAGAGAAGAACTATTTTCAAGCTAATTTATGTGCCCATGGACAGGATTCAGGTTCTTGCAGGATGACTGTCAGATGTCTCCCTCACCTCCTTGCCACAACAGAATCTTATGAAGCAGCTGAAACATGGCAATTAACTTTTGTTTCTGCATTGACACAGATGACAAAGCATCTGAGCTGCTCTGTTGCTCCATCACAATATTGGCCTCTAAATCCCCACAATTATGGAAATATCTTCTTTCTAGTATAGTCTCCCACCCATAAAGACACCAGTCTCTCTGTAAAATCTCCTTAAATAAGAATTGACACATGGCCATGTCTACAATTCCTTGGTACTTGGTGCTTCTTGACCCAACTATGCTGCTTCTGGACCTAGAGTCATAAAAAGCCACCTTCAAGTTCTTCTAGTTACTGGTCTTCACCACATCTTCACATTGAACTTCAGTCTTTCTGTGCCACAATGCAGCAAATGTACCTAGCAATTCTAATTTTTGCTTAACAATAATGTACTCTTCTCAATTCAGAATGTATGGTGTTTAGGTTTTCTGTGTGCATTATCAACTAGTAATTTTTTTTCTATATGAAAGAACTAAAAATTAAAAGTCATGTAAAGAAACATTTTTTCAGCAAAATCAATTTTAAAAAAACCTTGGACTGGGAATGTTGTTCAGTGATACAGCATTTGCCCAGCATGCATAAGGTTATAAATTCAATCCCTGGTTAAAAAAAAGAAAGAAAGATTTACCAATGCTGCATGAGATAACATCAAAAGAGTTAATGCAAAAAATGATCAGCTTGCAAAAACATATTTTAGAAAAGAAACTACATTTCTTTTCTATCTTGGAAATTGGGTAAAATTAAGGTTAACATCAATCATGGACTCTGACTTTAAAACTCAAATCTGCACACCACAAAGAGTAAACTAAGAAAATCATACAAGCCATACAACTGTCACCCACATCAATACTGAAAAGCAGTTTTGCCAGTCAAAACCATCCACTTCCTTTAAAAATGACTTTACTAGTCAAGTTGGAAATAAAGGGTGTGTTAAAATTTTGGGTTCTTAAAAGTGATGTAAACCAGGCATGGATTGTGCTTGCCTGTAATTCCACCATTCTAGGAGGCTGAGGCAGGAGGATTATGAATTTGAGCCCAGCCTGGGCAACTTAGCAATTTAGTGAGACTCTCACTGTCTCCCCTCCCCCCATAAAAAGGGCTGAGGCTGTAGCTCAGGGTGAGGGCCCAGAATTCAAACTCCTGCCTCTCCCAGGTCCCTGTAAGGCCACCACACTCTGGCAGTGCTGGGAGACCAGGAGGTGAGCCCCGCTGACTGGTAGCCACCCCTGACCAGCCCACGGACCTCATCTCCTGGGCAAATAAAGGGCAGCTAGCCACTCAAGACTCGGGGTATGAATCAGCTAGTAAATTCTTAATAAAAAGTATTTTTGTCCAGTCTTTATTCTATTACATTGTATAGGAATTCTAAAGCCTTTTCACATTCCACCCATGAGATCTTCATGGCTCAAAGTTAATTACTTAGTCATTTATACTCACTGACTGGTATAAAGAATCCTGAATATGTAATCTAATATATTAGATATGGAAGAAATCATGTTTGTTTACTTGAGGGTAAAAAGTACACTTAGCAGCACCATATAATCAAAAGTAGAGAAATGTACTTGAACACTTAGTTGTTTGATGTAGGATCTTTAATATATTTGAGTCAGCAAAATCTTAACAGAAAATTGAAGTCATTTTATAGTGACTAGATGGGATTAGACACTAGAATCCCCACCATGGGGTCATATGATAGCTATGTTTTGGGTCATATGATAGCTATGTTTGGGTGGAGCTAGAGAAAGTTAGGTTTGTGCAGTAACGAATCGCTTGCTTCATAATTTAAAAAAATGTTTCCTCCCATAATGTCCTTATTGCAAACAGAGACACTAACACCTTGACCCATGTTGTGGAAATAATAAGTAAAGTCAGGTGGTCCCTAAATAAATTTGTCTGCTTTGGATCTGGTATAATAATATGTTCAGTTTCAGATTATCAGAGGGTATAATAGAGATATAAGTGTCTTACTCATATATATCTATAAGCACACTTCTAAACTTTCTTTTATTTCCTAAAATATAAGTCCTTGATTTATGCATATTTTTGAGATTAAGTGGAATAATTTCTTTTATTTAAGAGAAAAAAGACACATATAAGAAAGACAAAAAGCAAAAGAGACAAACGACTAGAGAAAATGCACAACAGTAACATTATAGGTTTGCAAAATGGGATGATAGAAACTTGACAATGACTGCAATATTGTGTATCATTGCCTTCAAAATGGTTGTTTACATTAACAGATATAGAAATGTATTAACCGTTCTTTCTCAATAACCAACACATTCAGCAGTATGTTCATTTTACTTATCTTACATATACAAATATACAGATTTATATCTTTTTCCTTTTCCCTTCCCTCTTTACTCCTTTTACCTTTCCAATTACTTTTGCTCTTTGAGCAGTTCTTTACCCTTACATAGTATTTATTGTACATTTTGGATCATATATACTTTTTCAGTTTCTCACACTAGGGAGAAAATATGATATTAACACATGTGAGTTTATCTCACTTATGAGTATGGTCTCAAGTCATGTCCATTTACTTATAAAAGTCTCAATGCAATCTTTCTTGATAGCTGAGTAGTATTGCATTGTATAAAGATACCACATCTTTTTTATCCATTCTTTGATTAATGGGCACTTGGGTTGTTTCCAAGATCTGGCTATTACAAATTGGGTGGCTATAAACATGGATACACAAATATCACTGTGGTGTGATGTTTTCAGTTCTTCTGGGAAAATGCCCAGAAGCAGGATAGCTGGGTTGAATGGGATTTCTAATCCTAGCTTATTAAGGAATCTGCACACTGATTTCCACAGTGGTTGCACCAGTCTACACTCCCACCACCAGTGCAGAAGAGTTCCTTTTTTCCCCACAGCCCTTCCAGCATTTGTTGTTGGTTGATATTTTAATCTTGGCCATTCTTTCTGGAATAAGATGGAATCTCAGTGTTGTTTTAATTTGCATTTCCCGAATGACCATTGATGTTGAACATTTTTTCATATATTTATTGGCCATTTGTATTTCTTTCTCTGAGAAGTGTGTATTCATCTCAGGTGCCCATTTTTGGATTGGGTCCTTGAATTTTAGGGGCCTGATTTCTTTTAATTCTTTATATTTCTTTTAATTCTTTTTAGGTAGAAGTCCTTTGTCTGATGGAAAATTGGCTAAGATATTTTCCCAATTCGTGGGTTTTCTTTTCACTCTATTAGAGATTTCCTTTGACATCCAAAAACTTTTTAGTAAGATGAGATCCCAGTTGTTGATTCTGGGAAGTGTTTTCCGTGCAATTTGATTTTTGTTCATGAACTCTCTGTCTACTCCTATGTCATCAAGATTTTTACCTACTTTGTCTTCTAGCAAGTTTAGTATCTCTGTTTTAAGATTCATATCTTTGATCCATTTTGACTTTATTTTAGTGCATGGTGATAGGCATGGATCTAGTTTTAGTTTATGACATATAGAAAGCCAGTTTTTCCAGCACCATTTGTTATGTGCCAATGTGCATGTTTGGCCCCTTTGTCAAAGATGAGGTGGCTAAGTGTGTTTGTAGTTGTGGCTGTATCTTCTAATCAAGTCCATTGATCTTCAGGTCTGTTTTGATTCCAGTACCATGCTGATTTTATCACAGTAGCTTTGTAGTATAGTTTCAAGTCGGGGATTGTGATGCCTCCTGCCTTCCCTTTGTTGCCCAGAATTGCCTTTGCTATTCTAGGTCTTTTCTGGTTCCAGATGAATTTCAGGAATGCTTTCTCAAGCTCTGAGAGGTAGGCAAGTGGTATTTTGATTCAGATTGCATTAAGTCTGTATAATGATTTTGGGAGAACGGCCATTTTCATGATGTTTCTTCTTCCTATCCATAAACAGGGAATATCTTTCCATTTTCTGAAATCCTCTTTGATTTCCTTCTTCAGAGTAATGCAATTTTCACTTTATAGACCTTTTACTTCCTTTGTTAGATTTTTTTTTTTTTTTTTTTTTTGCAGCACCGGGGATTGAACTCACAACCTCGCACCTGCCAGGAGAGGCACTTAAGCCACTGAGCCAAACTCTCAGCCCTGGTTTTTTAAGGCAGGGTCTCACCGCATTTTAGCCCAAGTCAGCCTCAAACTCACAACGCTCCTCCTACCTCAGCCTCCTGAGTGCTGGGATTCCTTTGTTAGATTGATTCATAAGTATATCATTTTTTTGGATGTTATAGTGAAGGGCGTGGTTTCTCTTATTTCTCTGTTAGTGACTTTGTTGTTTGTGTACAGGAATGCTATTGATTTTTGAATGCTGATCTTGTAGCCAGCAACATTACTGAATTTGGTTATTACTTCTAGAAATCTTTTAATGGATTTTTGGATGTCTTCAATGTACAGTATCATATCATCTGCAAATAATAATTTCACTTCTTCAGTTCCTGTTCTTATTCCCTTTATTTCTTTCTCTTGTCTAATTGCTCTGGCTAGTATTTCCAGAACTACATTGGATAGGAGTGGTGATCATGGACATCCTTGTCTTGTTCCTGATTTTAGGTTGAAAGTTTTCAGTTTTTCTCTGTTTAGTAAGATGTTGGCTGTTGGTTTATGATATATGGCTTTTATCAGGTTGAGGTAGAGACCATCTATTCTGATTTTCCGTAGCGTTTTTGTCATGAATGGGTGTTGGATTTTGTCAAAAGCACTTTCTGCATCTATTGAGATGATCATGTGTTTCTTGTCCTTGTCCTTGTTGATATGGTGTATTACATTTATTGATTTGCATATGTTGCACCATCCCTGCATTCCTGGGATGAATCCCACTTGATCATGGTGTATAATCTTTCTGATAACTTGCTGTATTCTATTTCCCAGTATTTCATTGAGGATTTTTGCATCTATGTTCATGAGGGAGATTGGCCTGTAATTTTCTTTTTTGGTTGGATCTTTCTCTGGTTTTGGTATCAGTGTAATACTTGCTTCCAGGGATGAGTTAGGGAGACATACTTCCCTTTCAATTTCATTGAAGAATTTGAGGCATGTTGGCCTTAAGTCTTCCCTAAATTTCTTGTAGAAATCAGTGACGAATCTATCAGGGCCCGGGCTTTTCTCTGTTGGCAGGGTCTTCATTACATTTTCAGTTTCATTAGCTGAATTTGGGTTATTCATCAGCTTTACATCTTGATTCAGCTTTGGTAATTCATAGGTTTCTAGGACTCTGTCCATTTCTTCTGTGTTATCAAATCTATGTGAGTGAAGGTTTTCAAAGTAGGTGTTATTAATCTTCTTTATTTCCACCGGGTCTGTAGTGATTTCACCCTTTTCATTTCTTATTGCATGAATCTGAGTTTTTTGTTTCCTCTTTTTGATAAGGTTGACTAGGGGTTTATCAATTTTATTTACTCTTTCAAAGAACCAACTCTTTGATTCATTAATAATTTGTATTGTTTTCTTAGTTTCAATTGCATTAATTTCTGCTCTAATCTTAATAATTTCCTCCCTTCTTTGGGATTTGGACTGAACTTGCTCTTCTTTTTCTAGAAGTTTGAGATGCAGCATTAGATTGTTGATGTGTGTTCTTTCCATTTTTCTGATGTGGGAGTATAGTGCTATAAATTTCCCTCTGAGGAATGCTTTCATTGTGTTCCACAGGTTCCAGTGATTTGTATTTACATTTTCATTCAATTTTAGATATTGTTTAATTTCTTCTTTAACTTTTCTGTGACCCATTGGTTACTTAGGAGAGTATTATTTAATTTCCATGTGTTTATGCAGTTATTGTAGGCTTTTTTGTCATTCACTTCCAATTTTACTGCTCTATGGTCAGGTAATATGCAGGGAATTATTTCAGTTCCTTTGCGTTTACTTAAGCATGTTTTGAGGACCAGTATATGATCTATTTTAGAGAATGACCCATGTGCAGCTGAGAAGAATGTGTATTCTGATGTCGATGGGTGGAATACTTGGTATACGTCTACTAGGTCCATTTGTTCATAAGTTTGATTCAATTCTGTTGTTTCTTTGCTGATTTTTTTTGGATAGATCTATCTGTCTGTGACAGTGAAGTATTAATGTACGCTGTTATATTTGTATGATTGTTTATTTTGGCTTTTCATGTCTATTAAGAATTGTCTTACAGTGCATGCCTTTAATCCCAGCACTTGGGAGGCTGAGGTAGGCGGAGCATTGTGAGTTCAAGGCCCAACTTGGGCTACAACGTGAGTGCAAGATTGGCCTGAGCTACATAGTGTGACCCTGCCTCAAAAAAGTAGGACTGGGTGTTTGGCTCAGTGGCTTAAGCACCTGTCTGTCAGGCAAGAGGTTGTGAGTTCGATCCCCGGTGCCAAAAAAAAAAAAAAAGAATTGTCTTAAATAGTTGGGTGCTCCCATATTCAGCGCATATATATTTGTGATTGTAATCTCTTCCTTTTGAAGTTTTCCCCTAAGAAGTATGTAGCAAACTTATTTATCTCTTTTGATCAGTCTCAGTTTGAAGTTCACTTTTCTGCAAACATAATAGCTACCCCTACTTTTTTCTGGGTTCCTGTTGCATGGAGTATTGTTTTCCAGCCTTTGATTTTTAGTCTGTGAATTTTCTTTTGTGTTAAATGTGTGTGTTTTACACAGCATATTGTTGGATTTTGTTTCTTAACGCACTCTGCTAGTCTGTTTCTTTTTATTGGTGAGTTGAGACCATTTACATTGATTGATATAACTGACATGTACTGACTCATCCCTGTCATGATATCTTTCTGCTGTCGGTTTTCTACATTTTCTTTTCAATTATTTGCCTGTCTTAGAGGTTTCCTTTTGTTGTTGTTCTTAAGATTGTAGCTATCTTTGTCTCTTTTTAGAGTGTCTTTCAGTACTCTTTGTAGTGTTGGTTGGGTGGCCATAAATTTCTTCAGTTGTTCTTTGTCATGGAAGTATCTTATTTCTCTATCAATTTTTAAGGATAGTTTTGCAGGGTAAATCAATCTGAGTTGAAAGTTGTTTTCTTTCTGGATTTGAAATACTTCACTCCAAGCTCTTCTTGACTTAAAGGTTTGTGTTGAGAAGTCTGCCGTTATTCTGATAGGCTTTCCTTCATAGGTGATCTGTTTGTTTTCTCTGACAGCTTTTATTATTTTGTTCTTGTACAGTATTTGTAATACCCTGATTATTATATGTCTGAGTAAAGATTTATTTTGGTTATGGTTAATTGGAATTCTGTTGCCTCACTTATCTGTATATCAGATTCTCTTCCCATGTTTGGAAAATTTTCTACTATTATTTCTGTGAATACTCTGCACAGGTCATTAATATTGGCCCCTGATTTTTCATTTATGCCTATTAATCTTATGTTATTTCTCTTGCCATTGTCTTGCAGCTGTTAAATTGTTGTTTCTTGGCTCCTTATTATTTTTAAGAGATGTTTTCTTTCATGATCATAAGCTCCCATGCTGTCTTCAAGGTCTGAGATTCTATCTTCAGCTTCATTCAAGCGATTTTTCAAACTTTGCATGGAATTTTTCATTTCCTGCATTTCCCTTTGAATCTGTTTCATGCATTCTCTTTGGTCTTATATTGTTCATTCAAAATTTCCATCATTTTCTGATGTTCTTCTATTTTTTTTACCTTGATCTTCTTTAGATACACACAATATTTCTTTCATAATGATTGTTATTTCATTTTTTAGCTGAGAGATTATTTCTGATTTGAGTTTTCTATAGCTTCATGGAGTTTTTTCTTTACTGCATTTGGTATTGTTTCACAAATTCAGTTGTGTGACTCCCAGTGTCTTCCCTTTCAGTGCCTCTTGTGTTTGTTCTCTGTGCGCTGGGGGATTGAGACTGCCTCTTCATCTTTTGCTTTGTCATTTTCTTCTGGGACCTGTGTGGCTGGGCAGGCCGCCTCCCAATGAATTGTACTGTGTTGGATAGAGCTTTAATCCTTCAATATCCCCATGGCTAGCTGGGGCACAGCCCCAGATTATGGCGCTGAACCCTTGTGTTCTGTGGTTTGTCAGGCTTGCTGCGCGTTCCCCTGATGTACTTCACTGGGTTGGTCTGGGGTGCTGGGCTATATGTCCTGTGAGGCTGGCCAGGCCTTCCCCTGGTGGGCTGTGCTGAGACTTGGGACTGGGTAGAGCTGGATCCTCTGTACAGCTAGTGAGGGTGCACTCCCAGACTGTGCCATTGGAGCCTCTGCCTTACTGGGTGGGAGCTGAGACCTCTGGGACCCAGGCAGCTAGGTGGAGTGCACCCCGGAGTGTGATGCCATCCGGACTCTGTGTCTGGTTGCAGTGAGTTCAGAGCCTCTAGCGCACCATGCCAGGCAAGCCTGGGCAAGTCACAGGCATATAGTGCTGGGGACTTGCTCGTGGTTGAGTGGGTTCACAATCTCTAGGACATGCTGTGTCAGCTGCACCCCTGAACAATGGAGCTCATGCCTTGTGCTCTGATGGGTAGAGCTCAAGTTCTCTAAGGCCCTGCAGCTACGACAGCCAGTCCCTGATGAGCAGCTCTGGGGCTCTGGGTTGGGCTGGGTTCAGTACCTCTGTGTCCTGTGAGGCTGCCTGGATGTTCTCCTGGTGGGTTTTACTGAGATGCAGGACTGGGTAGAGCTGGATCCTCTATGCAGCTAGTGAGGGCACACTCCCAGACTGTGCTGCTGGAGCCTCCACCTCACTGGGTGGGTGCCAAGACCTCCAGGACCCAGGTGGCTAGGCAGAGCACACCCTGGACTGTGGTGCCAACCGGACCTTGCATCTGGTTGTGGGGAGTTCAGAACCTCTGGAGTGCCATGCTCTAATTGGAATAATTTTAAGAAAACAGGGAAATGTGAACAGTTGCACAGATATCCTGAATCTGCGTCAAGAGAGAAGCCTCTACTGCATTCCCATGTGCCTTCCCTTTCTGTAACCTTTACATGTGATCTCAGTCATTCTTCCTATTGCCTGCAGAAGCCACACCCTGCTCTGCTTGAAATCTACCAGGACCCCCGAGAGAAGAGCACATTGAGCACGAGACCCCTTCCTGGAGTGACAGAGACATGAAATGGTTTGTTAAGTTGCAGAAATAATAAATAAGTTCAGATGGACCCTAAATAAATTTGCCTCTGTTTGAGTCTGGTGTAATAATATGTTCAGTTTTCAGATCAGAGATCAACTGCTTCTCAGTTGGATTGTGACCATAGGCAGTCGACCAAAAGCAAAAACTTAGCAGGCTTCTTCAAGGGTTAACTCATGTGTCAGTAATCAGCATACTTAAAATACGTTCACTCTTTCCTACATAAAAACTTAATATATGTTACAAAAGTGCTAATTTTCCTTTTGTGTGAAGTGATAATAATGTGGGCACTCGTAACAAGAGGAAATCCATGCAAGTGAAATTGCAAAAGCTACATAGAACACATAGTTCATTGTCTGACTCTAAAAAATATTCTATAGTAATTCATGGCATTATTGTCAGACTCCTTCCTCACATCATCCTTATAGTCAGGCTTTTACAGCTTTAGGATTGCTGAGGACATAGCGTACAGGGACCCACCTCCCCAATCATGGGTGACATGTGTGTAGAAGTACACAGTATGAAAAGATGAAATAGTTAAATATGATTTCTAAAATTCTCATCACAGTTCAGAACATAAATTTCACACTACTCATAGTTGAAATATTGCAGGTTGATATCCTCTAACCCAGCTAAGCAAAACTCACTTTTGCCCCAGTAATGTAGAACCAATGCATTTGACAGGCCCTCCTTCATCCATCATCTCTCTCAGCACTGACTGGGCCATGCTGCTTCTCAGTTCGATCGTGACCTCAGGCAGTGGACCCAAAGCAACTCCCCTGTTGTGTGACCAGTGAAGCCCAGGGCTAAATCCTTGATCCTCATAATTGATATGAATGCTATCACATCTGTGCTTCCTAATGAAGGCAATCCTCAAAGGATACACAGGTTTGGGGTTCAATGGACTGGAACCATTAGGGTGAAGGTTTGGTGGCACTGGCTGATTATTGGCTAATCTTGTTGTCTCCATGCACAGTGCTCATAATTAACCAAATTGTCCAACCTTCTCCAAGTCTTTAAGAACTTTCTAATATTAGTGGAGGGAAAATAAGGAAAAATGAATATTCCTTAAGTTGTTTTCTCTCTCCCTCTTCAAAACTGGAAGCTTGAGTATAGTATACACCTCTGTCATATCACACTATATTAATTTTTCTGAGTAAGGTTTATTTTTGAAATATACATCTGTCAAAATTACCATTTGAATCATTTTATGTACACAGGTCAGTGGTATTAATCATATTTACATTGCTGTGTAGTTCCCAATGCTAAGCATGCCCATAGATTTTCATCCCCCATTAACTTGATATTTGTCCATTTCAAATTTCCCATTCCTTTCTTTCCCTTCACTGGATCTCTCCATTCTACTATGTATAGGGTGAAGAATTAAAACCCACAAACTACAAACACTGTAACCAAGAAGTCATGTAACATGCTGTATGGGTTTGATCCTGTGTCCCCCCACCCAAGGCCTCGTGTAATCTGGATGGGGCTGAGTCTGACATTCGTGATTGGTTTGTTGTCTAGCACTGGGATTGGTGATGTGAGTGTTCCACTTACCCAGGGATGAAGCCGACTTACAGTGTAAGGGTGAGAGGAAGGTGCATCTTCCTCTCTTTTGCCGGTTCACCTTGCTATTCGGCAGCTGCCATGAATGGCTTCCCCGCCATGCCATGCTGCCTTGGAGCCAACTAAGTATGGACTGAAACCCCCAAGAACTGTAAGAAATAAACCTTTCCTTCCCTAATTTTGGGTGTCAGGAATTTTGTGTCAGCAAGGAGTGAAAAGTAACTAAGACACATGCTTTGATGTTTGCCTTTGCTGAACTACCCAACATATATTCCAGAAGGATGTCAAAGGCCTGAGATTAGGTTTCCATTCTAAAGAGTCTCCTCAGGGCATTTTTAATGTTCCTATTATTCAGGCTGTAAATGAAAGGATTCAACATAGGGGCAACAACACTATTTATCACTGAGTCCACTGCACCATTTCTGGGAGAATGAGATAGAGCTGAATCAATATACACAGTAAGGCCTGTTCCATGATATAAGCAAACATCTCACAGGTGAGAACTACAGGTGGATAAGACTTTGTATGTTCTGATTGGCAATGAGACTCTCAGAATGGAGGAAAAAATTTTGCAGTAAAACAAAAATATTTCTGAGATAGGAAGAAATTCAGAGGCAATAGCAACAACAAATGTGACTGTATTATTGGTAAAAGTATCAGAACAAGCAAGATTAGAAATGTCTACAACCTTAAAATATGTAAATTTTGAGACAAAATATGGAGCAGTAAATAGAAAAACTAACTGAGAAAGACACCAAAACTAAGAAGACCCACAAGTGAGGATTCATAATGATTGTGTAATGCAAAGGGTGACAGATGGCCACAAACTGGTCATAAACCATTTTGTTGCATGTCTTCCATGCAACAAAAAAGACAAAAAGCCAGAAAAAGACATCTGAGCTAAACAATCCACATAGGAGACAGCTTTACTGTGAGTTAGGATGCCCACGGTCATCTTTGGTATCATGATGGAGATGAAAAATATACCCACAAAGGACAGGCTGGAGAGGAAGAAGTACATTGGGATGTGGAGGTTGGAGTCAGAGCTGATGACAAGAATGATGAGCAGGTTCCCAAGCATGGTGACCAGGTACATGGACAGGAAGAGTGCAAAGAATACAGGTTGCAGGTCTGGGTCTTCTGACAGTCTCAGAAGATAGAATTCTGAGATGTGTTATATTTTGTGGTTCTGTATTGTTTGGACACCTTTCTGACAAAGAAAATTAAGATTGGACAACAGAAGCATGAGACAGCATTCTGTATATATTTTGAATGGAAATAGTGTCTCATCAAGTATCACACTGAGTTTCAAAACTCTGAGCAACAGTTCCAATTGTGACAAACTCGAATTTCTCAGAAATCTTTTTATTGGTTTCTGTGTTATCTCCTTCTATGCAATACTTCAGAGACACTGGACTTTGCAAGGAACTCTTCTCCACTGTTGGTGGGAGTGTAGACTGGTGCAACCTCTGTGGAAGTCAGTGTGGAGATTCCTCAAGAAGCTAGGATTAGACATCCCATGCAACCCAGCTATCCCACTTCTGGGCATTTTCCCAGAATTGAAAACATCATACCATAGTGATATCTGTGCACCCATGTTTATAGCAACACAATTTGTAATAGCCAGATCTGGGAAACAACCCAAGTGCCCATCAATCAAAGAATGGATAAAAAAGATGTGGTATTTTTATACAATGGACTACTACTCAGCTATTAAGAAAGACTGCATTGAGACTTTTCTAAGTAAATGGACACGACTTGAGACCATACTCATAAGTGAGATAAATCAAACCCACATGTGTAAATACTGTATTGTCTCCCTAGTGTAAGAAACTGAAAAAGTATATATGATCCAAAATCTATAATAAATACTATGTAAGGGTAAAAAACAGCTCAAAGAGCAAAAGTAATTGGGAAGGGAAAAGAGGGAAAGAGGGAAGGGAAAACAAAAAGATATAGATCTGTATATATGTATATGTAGGATAACTAAAATGAACACACTGCTAAATGTATTCATTGTTAAGAAAGAACAGTTAATACTCATATGATTAGATCAATTTTACATGTCTACGTCTGTTAATGTGAACAACCATTTTAAAGATAACGATACGCAATATTGCAACCATTGTCAAATTTCTATCATCCTGTTTTGTAAACCTGCAGTGTTACTGTTGTGCATTTACTCTAGTTGTTTGTCTCTTTTGCTTTTTGTCTTTGTTATATGTGTCTTTTTTTCTCTTAAATAAAAAAATAAGACAGAAAGCTCTAGGTGTAGCACTCCTCTAAATAAAGTTTAATAAAGTTAAATAAAGTTTAATAAAGTTAAATAAAGCCTATTCATTCATGGAAAATAGGAAAGATTGTTCCCTATTTGAGAAAATATTGTTGTTGCTAAAGAAAATGAAGAAGTAATAAAGTATCTCATTTTCCTTGAAGATCATGGCATAATTGAATTACTTTATAATATTTATAATACTCTAAATATTAGAATTGGAGTATATGCACATTACATTAAATATTCATAAAGCGAAAATATTGCTAAGTATCAATTATCTTTTAAGGAATTTACCAGTCTTTGATTTTTTGTTTTCCTGCTTAACAGATGTCTTTCTTTGGCCAAACATATTTTCTTTTTTAATTCATTTAATGTATAACTTGTATATTTGACTTCCATGGACTTCAAATTTTTATAATGGGTTTTTATTTCATTGCATATAATCACAGACATCATTGACCATGAAAGTTGAATTAGTGTAAGTGGCACATATCAGTGAGTAAAAAATTAAAATTGTGAAGAGATACTTTTGAATATTTTTCATTTTTATAAAATTCATTTGTATACACACTGTGCACTCTCAATTCAATGTCTTTTGTATGAATGGTCCAAGATTATTTTCCATTTTAAAATTTCTATGTTCTTGCCAAGTCTCCTAATGATCACTCGTTGTCTGTTCATCAACCATACTTATACGTGAGTACTGTAGCACTGGGGAAAGCACAACCCAAGCTTAAATCCCAGCCTTTTTGTTCTTAGTTGAAAGATCTCCACACCACTTTTTTGCTGATTTATCTATTGTAATTCTTTTACTTCAGCTAGGTAAAGACAGTCAAGTTAATTTATCAGTTCCCACTATAACTTATTTGTGAACAAATGCAAGAGAAAATGTACAGAAATTCAAGTTAATGTACATATATATAGACACACACAGAGACAGAGACAGTGAGAGACAGAGAGTGACATAGTGTCAGTTTATATCAACATGGATGAATTATAAAAAAATGTATTAAGTGAAATAAGCCAGGTACAGAAAGATAAATATTTAATCATCTCATTTATATGTAGATTTGGTAAAGGTGAGTTCATGGATAGAGATTAACAGTGCTAGCAAAATGTTGGGCAAAGGACAAAAAAATTCCAGTTGGTGGACTTTTGGTTAATTTTCATCATTCACTGCTTTGAATACTACTCCTCTGAATATGAGTGCACACTTATTTTTAGCAGCCTTCTTTCACATAATGATACTCCAGTCAATGACAAACTCCATATAAATGGTTTTTTCCACAACATTATATCGTCCAGTGATGCCCTAGTCAGTTTGTGTGTATACTTTCTATGATATCCACTCAATGGAGAAATCACCTTAAGAAAGTGTCTGGGACATATTCTGGTTATTAAACAGCAAATGATTGTACTTGTTTTCAACTATCGCGACAATATATACCTAGGAGAGGAACTAATTGTTCATAATTAATTATATGTTTAATTTTTTATCATGAATTGGCAAACATTTTACATTTTGCAAGAAAGTATGAAGTTTATCATATCCTCACATCCTTGCCAATATTTATTATTTTTAATTTTATTAAAAGTATGTTCTCTACCAGGTGTGAAGTAATGTTTCATTGTGCCTCTGATAATACTGTGTTCAATTTTTATTTTTTATTAGTATGTGTTTGCAGTATATAACAACTACATTTCTTGTGGGGAGTTGGTGCATGCACATAACGTGTTTATTCTTCTTCTTAACATTCCCTCCCTTCTTCCTGCCTCCATCTCTTTCTATAAAGAAGAATAAATCAGTCATTTGAAAGAAAATGAATACACCTAGAGACCAAAATATTGTGAGAGTATGCTCCAGTTTTCCTTCAGATTGTATAAATCTTCATCTTTTTCACAATATTGTGAGATAAATCAAGCACACAAACTTAAATATTTCATGCTTTCTCTTACATGAGGAATTGAAGTATAAATAAGAAGCAAATAAAAGATAATAGGAAATAAGAGATAGATATTTTGCAAAAGGGAATGGAATCAGCAGATTTTAATTTCCCCATGACTAATTGAGCATCTATTCAGGTACTTGTTCATGGTTTATGTATATTCTGTGAAGAAATGATGTTTAAATCTCTTTACTCATGTTGAAGTAATGTAATGTGCACTTTTACTCCTGATCTGTCAGATTTCTTTTTACATTCTGGATACTTGGCACTTATCAGATATGAGTTGTATAAACTTATTTTCTCTCCTATGTTTTGCCTTTCTATTTATTTCAAGTACATAGTTTACTATTGTGAATTTACTCATCATGATATATAAGAGATCTTTTAAAGCTATTGCTCCCGCTGACTTTGTGTCTTTCTGAAAATGTCTAAAGAGTTACTTTGCCTTGTTAATTGTTATTTGTTTTCTTATTGTTGCCTGGTTTCGTTTCTACATGCAGTAAACTTGGATCACATGTGATTTGTTCTGCAAGTATTCTGCAAGACAAACATTTCTAATAAATTTTAATTAATAAATGGCCAGTGTCTTTCAATACGAGAAGTACATGATGCCGCAAATCACATGATCACAACTGAGCTATGGATTCTTTCTCTCCCTCTCCCTCTCCAATTCAAATTCCAAAATTCAGGTGGAGCCACAAAACACCCAGTCAAAAGAATTTTGAATAGAGAACAGGGTGGCACCATAACATTACCTGATTTCAAAATGTACACAAATGATTACCACGAAGTATCATGGTAATAGCACATAACAGTTGCAAAAATCTCTCACAGGAAGAGAAAAGAAAATCTAGAAATAAATTCACATATTAGCAGTTAATCAATGTTTTATAAAGCATCAATAAACTACACTGGATAAACGAAAGTATCTTTAAGAAATTATGATGAGAAAAACATATCTGTACAAAGAAGAATAAAACTAGATCCCTATGTCAATATATACATGACTTGCAGTTATTCACAAAGGACCTGATGTAAAATCAAACTAGATGTTTATCAGTGGGTGAACTCATAAAGAACATGTAACAAGTATATGCCATAAAGTATTTTTGAATCTTCAAATGTAAAGAAATCTTGTAGAACCATGGGCAGAACTGGAGGGCATCATGTTATGCAAAACAACCCAGGCATCAAAATACATATACTGTGTGTTCTCACTTACATGTAGAACTTAAGAAAGTTAATCTTACTGAAGTAGAAAGAATAGAGTTTATCAGTGGCTACAAATTTAGCGGGGAAAGTTGACTAAAGTGCACAGATTTGCCATTAAACAAGATGAAAAACAATATTTTGTACTACAGTATGTAAAACATGGTTTACAGTAATTAGATTTCTATTTTGAAATATCTAGCAGATAGAAATTTGAGTGTCCTTCAAACAAAGAATGAGAAATAAGTGAACTGATAAATATTCTAATGCTCTTATTTGGTCATTACCCATGATTGACATTTTCAGATATCAATACATAATATTTTGTATGACAGTCTAACCATTAAAATAAAATTTACAAAGAAAGTAAACTTTAAAGGGAAGAATTTTGACCTCTAGCTCCAACCACAAAAAAAATTACTATAAACAAGAATCAACAGCTGAAATATAGTAGCTAAAACTATAAAACTTTTAATTAAAAACAAGAATAGCTTCAGTACTGTGAACAAAGCAATGAATAGTTAAATGTAACAATGAAAGATGAGGAACAATGAAAAAATAGACATATTGAATTAGATTTCATAAAAATTAAAACTATATTGCATCAAAATATATTATTAATGAAATGAATTTTGATATAGGAATAAAAGCATAATAAAGAACAGTAGAACAGGATAGAAATATATGAAATAAATTTAAATATTTATAAACAACTGATTTTTCTAGTTATCAGGAATACACAGTGGAGAAAGAACACATTCTTTTGTAAATGTAATAGAAGAGTTAAATTAGACACTCATAACACCATAGATTAAAGAGTTATGTGTTGAATGTCCACTAGAAATCAACAAAGAGAAAAACTTGTTGGCACTGGTAAAAGAAATTATCCCTTAATATAAACCCAAAAGCAAGACAACAAAAGCAAAATCAAAAACAAGATGGCATCAAACTTAAAAACTTTCATACAGCTGAAGAATATATTTTAGGAAAAGTATATTTTAAAATATATTTAAATATATCAGTTAAGAGGTAGATATTGAAATTGCAGTACAACCTGGGTTTGCAAGCATAATTTGTTGTAGAAATATGTTTATAATAAAAGCACTTTTATATCAAAATCAATTTTCCCTTGAAGAATAATGGAAACTCAGATGATTTGTTCCACAATCCAAAAATATTCATATAAAATGATTATAATACTGCAATATAATTCAAAATAAGAAATAAAATACAAACTATAAAGAAAATTAAATTAACCTGCAGTTGCCTTCATGATGGTTTCAGGGAGAAAAGAGAGAGGAGGGTTGTTGTATAGAATGATTTTCATCATCACTAATGGAATCACTGCTGTCTATTGGCTCAGCAGAATCATTTTCTTTTGTGTAACACCGACAAGGAACCTATCCAATGACACTTGCTTTTGCCTCCTTTTGAGGTTTTCTTGGAAATGTGACATTACATTGTCCTTAAACAGATAACAGATTCATCACTCACTCAGTTGCACCCTTTTTCTATTGGTGCTTTTATACAAAATTTCACAGTTTCCCACATTTTTCACATCCCCCTAATCTCACTCAAAGTGAGGAACTGTTCCTTCGCCTTTTTCTCCTCCTCATCTCCATAATCTCTTGCTGTTGGGAAAGGATCACTTGCAATGGTGGAGAGAGGGAAAGAGACTGGGGGTTGGGGGTAGAGGGAGAGAGTGAGGGCAGAGGGAGACACTCCAGCTCATAATGCACCTCAGTTCTCTCACTGTCCAAAGTCCACTCTTGGCAGTACATAATAAAATCTCTATGTAGTAAACCCTTCTCGTGTCTCTCAATGCCTCATAATGAAAATTATTCTTTTGTAATTAGAGTCAGCGAACTGGCAATCTTATTCTACAAGGGAGTGATAGGCTCCTAATTTCAGACACAGAGACCCTCAGATCCAGCCCAGCACCACTGCCTAATGCACTTACAAGGATTTGGGGCTTTCTTCAACCTTGATATGGACACTGTGTCTGATAGTCACTGTCTGAAGTGAACAACCATGGGAAGAGGAAATGCTGGCACAAAGCTCAGTGAACCAGAGTCATTGAACTGAAGGAATGGGGACAGATGCTTATTTTTGACTATTATAAGAACTGGGAGGCTCAGTGCACAGATCTCATAATTAGACAAATTAGTCCACTTTATCCCAGTCTCCACGGGCCTCCTAACTACTAGTGAAGGAAAAAGGAGAGATCATGAATGTCCACCATATTTTGGAAATTCTTCCTTGTTTCAGAAGGAAGTTCCAGATACTCTTTACTGGATTTTCTTCTTTTCCTTGTCTATCAAGATCCATCTATACTTTACTTCCCTAGTTTATTGTGGTAAAATATATATAATTTAAAGCTTGTCTCACCACCACATGAGCATTATTCAGTGCTATCAATTGTGCTCACCTTGTTTTGGAATCATCCCTGGCATACATTTCCAGAAATGTTTCAGTTTTCCAAGCTAAAACCTAGTATTGATTTTTAAACTGCACATTACTCCCTGTTCCAATGTGGGAAAAAGCTATTCCATTATGAAACAGGATATTCAATTAAATTATACGTGGCATATCTGTGTACTACTTATTCCCTGCCCTATGCCTTGCCCTTGGTTTCTTGAACCCCTTCCCATCTACAAGAGATCTGTCCTTTTTGCTCTTTTCAGTCACCCTTCACTATGCTGTTTGTTTGTACTTTGCCTTGCACAAGTGAGAGATACGATATGATACTTAACTGTGTTGGTCTGGTTTATTTCACTCAACATATATTCCATGTACTGTAAACATGTACTAACAAAAATGTTTCAGTCATTTTTAAGAAGCCTAAAATGTTCAAGAAAGAGACATGACTCATAGGTCTAAGTGCTAATTTTGCTGCCTTTTACACCCTTCCTTCCAAGTAGATGCTACAGGTCCTGAGAGTAGTTTCCTCTATTCTGTAGCCCTTTCAGCATACTTGTAAAGTTGTATTCCTCTGGCCATAAATGAATGAAGTTTCCCCATAGTGTTGATCAGTGGAACAGTCCACAAAGGACAAGTTGCAGTTCGGAAGTTTCAGAGTTTCCTGAGGTGTGTGATAAATAAGTGGCACCTGTATTTCTTAAACAGAGTTTCAAAAAGAAAACAAAGTGGAAAAACTGAAATAAATATATGGGTACCTGGCACTCTCTACATTTTAAATTCATATATTCAAAACTAAAAATAATTCCACTTGGTGTCCTATCCTTTAGCAACACTTCTCAGGTATAACAAATGCAATGTTTTTTCTTTTTTTGTCCTGGGGATAAAACGTGTTGTCACACTTTCCAGGCAGGTGCTTATGCCACTGAGTTAAAACCCAAACCCTAATTAATGCAATCTTATTAAATCTCTTCCAATATCAATTTTTATTTGCTTTTTATGCCAATGTGCTTCACTAGCTGAAAGCAATCAAGATCATTACACTTAATGATTATCACTGTAAAACAAAGTCAACACTTTTAAGAAAAAAATAGAAACTAAGTAGCACCCTTTTTTCTTTACAAAGAAAATTATTCTAAGTAAAGGAAGTTAAGAAACAATCATTTATATTTTATTTGAGTTGAACCAATAGGACAAATTCATTTTAGTCTAGTTAATCACAGTAAGAACTAGGACAACGTTTTTAACACTTAATCAAAGCAAATAATTCATAATTTTGAAATATTTTTATGCCCTTTCCTTTCTTTGCTACATTGGCCCTTGAATTCTATGTCATTGTTTCTCTGACACATATCCTCTTATTTATGGATGAGAACATTAGCCTCAGAAAAATCTCAAAAATAAAGTTTCAGTCCCAACTTTTCATGCCTAGTTAGGATATGTTTGTACTGATTCTTTTCAAAACATAGACTGAAATTCTCTTCCTTCAACTATCTGAATAAAACACAGGTTTTTTCAGTCAGCTCTCAATATGATCAACTGATAAAAATGTAGAAAAACCAAAAGGGAAAGAAGGGAAGAGGAAAGAGAGAGGAAGAGAGGGAGAAGAGAGATAGAGAGACAGAGGCAGAGATAGAGACAGACAGACAGAGGAAGAGAGACAGAGACAGAGACACAGAGGAGAAGGGAGGGAAGGAAGGAAAGAAGAAAGAAAAGAAAGAAAGAAAGAAAGAAAGAAAGAAAGAAAGAAAGAAAGAAAGAAAGAAAGAAAGAGACGCACGTTTTCCCTCATTTGTAATTGGAGATAATAACTGCTAAACTGATAAAGAATTTGCAAAAAGTACTCAAAATCTTTACAAAAGTTCAGTTGTGGGATCTTGACCTCATTTGTCAGTGTATTTCCTGAGAATATTTTAAAATACTCAGGGAGTCTATATTCAATTTCACACCTATTTAACCAGAATATCTTCATTTGAAATTGTTAGGCATATTTTCTTATACAGGGGCTGACAAACACTGCCTTATAGTATTTTCTGACATTAGTATTACCTAGCATTATTGTCAATAACTCCAACAACCTAAATAATAAATATGTAACAATATAGGTTTCATAATTGATTCTTCATAGAGATTGGAATTATTATCTATGAAACTTTAGGTCTTAGTTACTCTGCATGATTCCATTCTTCCACACAACTATTCTCAAAAGCAATGACTGTCAAGATTTAGGTGAATAGATTTTCCTCTCAATGTCCTTAAGGCAGTATAGATTTATGTGTCTACAAGCAGTTTGCTGCAAAGCTCACATAGAATATATCTAATATTGGTTTAGCATCTAAAACAGTTTTTCTTAAAATGTATTTTAAGAATACTTAAAGCTCTTTCAAAGGATCCACAGTACCTATTGTCCTGAAATTTGCTAGCTTACATCCACACGGAGATATATATAGGTCCGTGTAGTACTCTTTGGATGTGAGATAACTTCTTAATTTATAATCATGAACATCCTTATAACATTCTCATTCCTTTCTTCTATCACACAGATGAGAATATACAGATAATAAGTGGGTGTATCATGTATACTTTTAACTCCAATAATTAATGCACATTCTATTTTCCTATTAATCACTTGCATTTTTGTCTTCCCTCCAAAGAAGTCCTTATCCAATACATTGTATTCTTGATTTTAGTCACCTTTCTGTTTGCTAAGACACAGTAACCAATACATACAACTGGAAGATAGAGAAGTTTATTTCACTCTCCAGGTGGCTGACTCCAAGAGAGAAACAGCATGGGGGGAGGTTATGGAAAAAGAAACTGCTCTCATCATAGAGATGAGGAAGCAGAGTGAGCAGGGAGGATCAGGGGAGGGATACATACACTTCTGGTCACACCCAGTGACCTCCCTCTAACCCAAAGCAAATGTTGGATCACAGAGAACATGACTTATGTTTATGTTTTGCATTTTTGCCAAAAAGAATAACTAGACAGGGGATTGTTACTCTGTTTTCTGGGTAATCCATCCAATCAAGCATCACTGTGACCCATCATGGCAGATTACACAACTGGTAGTGCAAAAGTTTAGAGGATCTGACACTTTGCACACGGCCCCAGTGTAGCCCCTCAGGACCCTTAACAGACCTTCACAGATATATGCAAATGCATTAATTTTGCTTGATGGTGTTTTCTTTTGGCTTAGTGTTAACACCCAACAGCAAAGTATAACCAAACACACACACAGTTTTAGCATTATAAAATGAAAGAAACCTAGGCTGTATTTAAAACGGAGCTCCAAACACTGTACTAGCTACTACTGGCATTATCCAGCTGAACTTATAACATCTTTTAAAGAAGGTTTTATTTATTTATTTAGAACTTATAGCATCTTAAAATATAGTCATAAGAAGTTGTGACTCCCTGACACAGTATTTCTTCCAAAAATGTGCCATCCTACCTATCTAAGTGTACTGTCACTGTGTTATTTTCATAAAGTTTTAAATTAAATCTCAGATGATGATTTGGTTGATTCTATAGGTCTTCCCAGAGGATGAAGATGATAATATAAATATTCAACTTCCCTACCTTTATTACTTTTGTGAATTTCTGATATCTGCTCCTGACTATGTTTATATTATCAGATGCTGATCACTACAAAATGACTTCAGGGATACACATTAGACAACAGTGCTAAGACTGGCAGTAAAATTTTTGATGTTCTAATGCTCACATAGATACATAGATATATGGATTTGTTGTATTTTTGCCATTAAAATAGGGGAAAACTGGATCTCTTATTAAACAAACAGGAAGGAGTATATATGCTATGACTCTACCAGTTGTACTTGGATAAAAACCTCAAAACACACAGAAGTAAAATGCTTCCTGATTTTGCATTCTGCAATGGTTTTTAACCAATATTTATCAACATTCTTTTAATTTTTAACACTGGCTTTTAACTTGGTTAGTAATGAGATTGAAAATTCATTGACTCACTAACATGCTACTCTTATTTTTAAGGGTGGTAAAGGATGATGGCTACTCATTTTTTTAAGGGTGGTAAAGGATGATGGGTCATCAAACAACAAAATTCATCTTTCTTTGTTTCCTTTAGATCAGTCAGCATGACATTTTGTTCACTAACTTGGCAAAACAGTGCCAACTTCACTACTGACTATGGAACAGTCATAAGAAGACTCCACATTCCTTCAAAGGAGAGATTGTAAACTGGGAAGAGTGAAATAAAGTATGAAGGAAGAACTAATGATAGGTAGAAGAAGACAAAGATAATTATAATTTGAAAATTGTACTTTCACACTTCCGCCAATAGTGGAGAAGGGTTCCTTTCTTCTTGCAGCGCCACCAGCATTTGTTATTAGTTGATTTCTTGATGATAGCTGTTTTTTTCTGGAGTGAGATGGAATCTCAGCATTGTTTTAATTTGCATTTCTAGAATAACCAATAATGCTGAACATCTTTTCATGTATTTATTTGCCATTAGTATTTCTTCATCTGAGAAGTGTGTATTCATCTCAGACACCCTTTGGTTTTTGTACCAGAAATTGAACTCATGACCTCATGCATGCCAGGCAGGCACTGTGCAGCTGAACTATATCCCCAGCCCAAAACACCCGTTTTTGGATTGGGTCTTTGAATCTTGGAGGCCCAATATTTTCAGTTCTTTATCTGTTCTCTATATACATCCTTGGTCTGAGGGATAACTGGCTATAAGTTTTTCTCACTCTGTAGGTTGTGTTTTCACTCTGTCAGTGCTTTCTTTTGTTGTGCAAAATCTTTTTAATAAGGTGAGGTTCCATTTGTTGATTCTTTGTAGTATTTCTCCTGTGATGTTTGTATTGTTCATGAAGTCCCTGCCTATACTCATGTCTTTAAGATTTCTACCTATTTTCTCTTCTCATAGATGTAGTGTTTCTCTTTTAATACTTCGATCTTTGATCCATTGTGGCTTTAGTTTAGTGCACAGTGATACACATGGGTATAGTTTTAGTTTTCAGCATATGGAAAACCAGTTTTCCCATATTACAGAGGCTATCTTTCTTCCAGTGAACATGTTTGGCCTCTATGAAATATAAGGTGGCCAAGTGTGCTTCAATTTGTATATGCATCTAAAATCTGTTCCACTCATTCTCAGGTTTGGTGGTTTTCTGTTTTGGTATTTTTGTTTGGGTTTTTTTGTTGTTTTGTTTTGCTGTTTTGTTTTGTTGCCAGTGCCATGCTGATTTTTATCACAGTATCTTTGTAATACAATTTCAGATCAGGGACTGTGATGCTGCCTGACTTGCCTTTGTTCCCCAGAATTGCTTTTGCTATTCTAGGTCTCTTCTGGTTCCCAATGAATTTTGGGAATGTTTTATCTAGTTCTTTGAGGTATCCTAAAGGTATTTTGACTGGGATTACATCAAATCTGTATAACAGTTTGGGGAGTAGGATCATTTTCATTATGTTGGTTCTACCGCTCCATGAGTAAGAGATATCTTTCTATTTTCTGATATCCTCTTCAATCTCCTTTTTCTGAGTATTACAGTTTTCAGTGTATAGGCCTTTTACTTCCTTTGTGAGATCAGAAGTGTAGAATGGTACAACCACAATGGAAATCAGTGTGGAAATTCCTTAAAAAAACTAGACTTGGATGTCCCAATCAACCCTGCTACTCCCCTTTTAGGTATCTTTCCAGAAAATTTGAAAACATCATATCGCAGTGATAGATGTCCACCCATGTTTATAACAGCACAATTTGTAATAGCTAAATCTTAGAAACAACCCAAATGTCTATCATCCAAGGAATGGATAAAAAGCAGTGACACAAATAAACCAAGGAACATGATATTTCTTCCTTAAAATACACAGAAAACTGAAAAAAGTTACCAACAAAAATATGAGACTTCTTAATTCCAGTGTAACGTTAGATGCCAATGAGAAACAAGAGTAGTGTGAAAGAAAAAAAAAACTTTGACTGAGACTTTTAGGTCCTCCATGACTACCAAGTACTTACATTTGACAGCCTTCTTAGATACACAAAGGTTTCATTCCATCTCACTGTCCAAACCTTCTCGATGTCTTTATGGTAGAAACAATGTTTCCAGTATTTCTTCCTTTATCCATTATTTTCTGACTTAAGCTGTATCTATGTTGTGTTATGTTCAAATAGATCCTATATCTCTTACTTGGTTTGGGACCAGAAAAACTTCTAGGAGAGCCCAGAGAATTGGTATGAATGATATCAAATATGGGGATAAAATGCAGTAATGATGGAAGAGATATAGTAATGTTGTCACTTAGGAAGAATAAAAAATAATCTGGAAGAACTAACTGATTATGTAGTATTATATTATCTTGAAGGCTCAATGTACACCACTTATAATTATCCATATTAGTCCATGTAATTCCAATATTTAATACATCTGAAGTTTAATGAAAGTTGAAGAAAAAAAAGGAAAAGGAGTGTCCACAAAATTTTTTGGGGCTTCATTCCACAGAATGGGAATCCCAAGAGTACTATTCTTTTTTCTAACTTTATATTTAAAATAAGTCATTAGCTTTTCATTACCATTGTTCATTGTGGTAAGATACACATAATCAAATGTAACATTTTAACCATTTTTAGACACACGGTTTGGTAGGATTAACACTAATTTTAGTTTTGTGTAAGCATCATTTTTATCCACCTCCAATTTTTTTATGGTCCCCAGTAAATTCTGTACATATATGAAGAAACTTAATTCCAACATTCCCTCAGCGGTCATGATTCTAGTATGAAACATGACAAATTGCATGTATCAAACTTCCAAAATTTAGCCAAGAAGTCAATATTTACAGAGAGGTTTTGAGTCTTCAGCTTTCCACATTTTCCAAACTGCATTCCAAATAGATGTCAGAGGTCCAGGGATTGTACTCTGCAACTGTGGAGCCTCTTCACAGTGCTAAGAAGGTTGCTGTTCCTCAGGCTGTAGATGAAGGGATTCAGCATAGGGGTGACTACATTGTACATCAGTGAGACCACCATACCCTTGCTGGGAGAATATGACACAGCTGAACCAAGATACCCACCAAGGCCTGTTCCATAAAATAAACAAACAACTGACAGGTGAGAACTACAGGTAGAAAAGGCTTTGTATCTCCCTTCAGATGATGTGATTTTCAGAACAGAAGAAATAATTTTATAGTAAGAGAAAATAATGCCTGACATGGGAACTAAGTCAAATATGGTACCAAAAATATTTGATGATGATTAAAGTATCAGTACATGAAAGGTTAAGGAGTTGAGAAGGAAAACAGAAGAAATTAGCAATTTCCACATTTTTGAAACAGGTAAGTTGTAAAACAATAAAATTGTACAGCTGAGACAGCAGAAGACCAGAAAAGACTGAGAGAAAAAGCAGTGAGACACAGAGGTGAGGATTCATAATGACTGCATAATGCAGGGGCTGACAGATGGCCACAAACTGGTCATAGACCATCACAGCCAGAAGCATGCTGTCCATACATGCAAAAAAGATGAAAAGAGACACCTGGGTGAGGCAGCCAACATAGGAGATGACTCTTCTGTGGCTTTGCATGTCCTCAATCAACTTTGGGACAGTGGTAGATATGAAACAGATGTCAACCAAGGACAGGTTGGAGAGGAAGAAGTACATGAGGGTGTGTATGTGCGAGGCAGAGCTGACAGCCAGGATGATGAGCAGATTCCCAAGCACTGTGACCAGGTAAATGGACAGGAAAAACCCAAACAGGATGGGCTGCAGGTCTGGATCCTCTGAGAAGCCCAAGAGATGAAATTCTGAGACTACTGTCAGATTGTATGTTCCCATGGTGCTTGACCACCTTTTCATAAAGTAAAATCACTGGAAGAATGAAACTAAATGTAGCACACAAAATTCAGTGTATTTCATGAATTCAAGTATTCATGAGCCAAGTAGGTCCACATGAGGTCCAAAACCTTCAGCAAATTTGCTATCTTGTGACAAACTCAAACCTCAAGGACTCACTGTTGAGTAGTTTGTTTTCCACCTCCTATGTACAAATGTACTTTACAGATACTCTACTGCACAATGTAAGCAGACAAAGGACATAGAATTCTGAAGTGCTTGATCCCAGTAAAATACTGCCAACTTCTTTTTTGCAAATACAAAGAGAGTAGCTAACACATCCTCATTTAGGCGAATTGATTCTACTGGAAGAAAATTTTAAAGCATTCAAATATTCACTCTTTTAGTTTAAGAAAATGGTACAAATTCCTTTGCCTTGGGGTGTCTACAAACACTATAAAATCTAGGACTGCACTACATGAAAACTAAGTTTAATTTTTCATAAGCAGAATGTGATGGTTGATTGATTATGTCAACTTGAGTAAGTGAAGCTCATCTAAATTGACTCAGCAATTCCACACTCTAGGGTATGGAAACCTGGGTGCTATAAAGGGGAAATGAAGAAGGATGGATCTGCTTCCCTTTCTTTGGAGGAATTCTATTCTTCACCTTCACCTTGCACATCATCTCCTGGTTTCCAACGCAGACCCATCAGCCTCCTTATACAGACTCACACAGGACACTGCAGTGAGCTCCAGATCTTGGACTGAATTCTCCAGTCTCCCACGTGCAGACACTTTCTGTACTCTTCATCACTGGACTCTGTGACTGACATTCATAAACCAATCCTGTAAATTCTTATGTATTTGTGTATCTTGCATTATGTCTGTTTCTCTTGACCAATACACAGAACACAGTGTGTTAAGCCATTTATCACAGAGAATTTTTCATCATTTTGAGTTTTCTGATTTTCATTATTCAATGACATCAGAGCTCATGTACCTTTTCCTTGTGTATAAACTATGGGATGAACTTGAATTCATTAAAGTCATTTGGTGAATTTGAGTTCACCTTGTTTTTGGTGAACTAAATTTGTATATATCAGGTTTAAATATGTGCACTTAATCTTAGGACTTTCTGACCACAAATGTAGCATTGTTGAACACTGCACCTGTCAATAATTAAAAGTAATAAGTGATAAGAGACATTTTTGACATTTAAAATTTTATATGGGTTTATTATGTAATACAATATCACTAACATATTTGCTATGTAAACATCTGTCTATTGATTTTGTATTCTGTAGTAGTTTGGAAGCATTCTTTTCCTAGATCCTACACCCTCTTATAAGCAGGTGAAGACACATGAAACAAAATTGCCAGGTCCTGCCTGAGTCTCAGCTTTGCTAATTCTAACCTATAGATTTTCACATTAATCTACCCTGAATATAAATTGAATTTCTCTTATTTCATTTATGTAAAGGAAAACAGGACACACTTTTTGGTTTGGTCACACTGTGACTTAATTGGAAAAAACACATTAAACAAATGCTACATGAAATAATGTAAACACACCTTAAAACTCAGCTGCAAAAGCAAAAGTTACATTAGAACTTTCAAACAAAACTGTCAATAATGTAATGTCACCTCATCTGTAAAATGGGATCAGAATTACTTAACTTTTTTTCTTTTTAAAATCAGAAAAAATGGTAGAAATAATACAGAATTTTTAAGAAAAGCAAAAAATCAACACTAGTTAATATATTCCATATTGCTATCTTAGAAGTAGTTGTTCAAGTTACAAGAACTAGGGATAAAAATGATCAGACAATCAAACAATGGCAGAAAAATTATTCTTTTTGATGAACTAACAGAATTAGTAGTATAGTTATCTATCTTGCACACTTACACATGCATGCAGTAATATGTGTATACCTACATACATATAATCTTTTCCTTTCTTCCATTTCTCCTTTCCCCATCCCAATTGTTCTTTCCTTTTGATCACTTTCTTTCCCTTTCATTATTACAATATCTATTATATTAAAAATGTCGTGTCAGCGATATATGTGCACCCGTGTTTATAGCAGCACAATTTGTAATAGCTAAATCTTGGAAACAACCAAAATGCCCATCAACAAAAGAATGGTTGAAAAAGATGTGGTATTTTTATACAGTGGAATATTACTCAGCTATAAAAAGGGTGATCCTGAGGCTTTTGTAGATAAATGGAGGCAACTTGAGACCATATGCATAAGTGAAATAAATCAGGCTCACATTTGTAAATATCATATTGTCTCCCTAATGTAAAAATAATAATAATAATAATAAACTGAAAGAGTAACAAAATCCAAAATGTACAATAAATATTGTAGGAATTACCTAACTTGTATGGCAGCAGTAAGAAAATTTTTTAGACATCATTTAATTTCCATCACTGTTGGTTCTAATTTAGTAACATATTTTTCTGGAGATATTTAAAAAGGTACAAATCCTCTATTTTTGGCCAGTAAATATAATCAAAATATTTACATTTTAAAATTTTATGCTACTTTCTTAAGCAAGAGTTGAAAACCATGCTTAGAATATTTGCTGGCATTTAGAAAATTGCCAGTTATTATTATCTTTATAGACACTAATATGTGAATATTTTATAGCATTTGTATCAGCGTTAATATTCTATAGAGAGCTCACCAATTCTCTAAGAAAGTTGAGTTCTTTGTATTCCCCCTTAATTTCTTAATGCTGATCTCTTGTCTTCAAAGAAACTATTGTCATAAATTTCATGGTAGATTTTCCTGTCAGTGTTTCCAGGTCAATATCAATTTATAGCAATTTTCTTAAATCCTTACTTTAAAAGTACTTAAAATTAATGTAAGAAATGTAAAAGAAAGCTACCTTTGTCCCCAAAATAGACTAGTTAGGTCTACAAGTGATTTTAAGTCTCCATTCACTAATGCACAGCATTATCTAAGGGAGACTTCATTTAACTATCAGTTTATTATTATGACAATATTTTCTAAATTTTTGCACCTCTCTCCCTGTCACTTAAGTAAAAAGTTGTATATAAGATATTGGTGGAGGTTGTATTTCTGATTTCCAAAAAATATCAGTAAAATTACATAACTTTTTCCAATAAAAGTCAGTCATTATTACTTATACCCTTTTATTCTTTAGAAATACCTTCAAAATGTTCCTGCAGTCTGTCCAGCATTGATCTCTTTTTAACATTTAATTAAAATTATTGATACAATTTAGATATGTATAATGATCAAATTAATCATAAGGAATTTGTGCCTGTTCATGATACATCTTAATTCTTCTTTTTTATCCCATTCCTCTCTCCCCCCTTCAACCCTTCTTCCCCTCCTTATTTACAAAACTTGGTTTCCATTTTACCCTTTATTTCTCATTTTTTTCTTTTCCCTCCCTACCTCAATTCCCTTTTCCTTCTGAAAAATTTTCTTCTGTTTCACAATATCTATAATACAGTTTGGTCCTTATCTACACTTTCAATTTCTCACAACAAAGAGGTGATGCAATATTTATACATATGTGTCTAATTTATTTCACTTAAGAGTATGGTCACAGGGTCCATCCATTTAGCTAGAAATGTCCCAAGTTTATCCTTTTTATCACTGAGTAGTACTGCATTGTATATTAAAACAAAATAAACACCTTTTTCACCCATTCATCCATTGATGTGTTCATGGGTTGTTTTCAAGGTTTAGTTGTCACAGACTCTGCTGCTATAAACATAAGTGCACATATATTGCTGTTGCATGATGTTTTTAATTCATTTGCAAAGATACCAAGAAGGGAAATAACTGTATCAAATGGGACCTTTAGTCCCAGTTTTTTGTGGGATCTTCACACTGATTTTCACAGTGTTTGCACCAGTGTACACTCCCAACAATAGTGGAGAAATGTTCCTTTCCCCCCACATCCCCAACTGCATTTGTTATTGGTTGATTTGTTGATAATAGCCATTTGGTTTGGAGTGAAATGAAATTTCAGCATTGTTTTAGCTTGCATCTCTCAACATGCATTAAACTAAAATCAAAATGGATCAAAGATCTAAATACTAAGACAGAAATATTAAATCTACTGGAAGAGAGAATAGGTAGAATTCCTGAAGATGTCAGCATAGACAAAAACTTCATGAACAAAACCCTGACTGCGTAGGATATATTATAAAGAATAAACAATCAGAATCTCATCTTATTAAAAAGCTTTTGCACAGCAAAGAATTCACCAACAGAGTGGAAAGACAACCTACAGTTTGAGAAAAACTTAGCCAGTTGTTCTGCAGACAAAGGACTAATATATAGAAGATAAGAATTTTTAAAAACCAGTTCCCCCAAATTTAAAGACCCAATTCAAAATGGGCATCTGAAATGAATAGACTCATCTCAGAAAAAGTAGAAAAGGCAAATAAATGTAAGAAACAATGTTCAACATCAGTGATAATTTTATGATCACACACACAAATTTAATTCTCACATGGGGGTAACATTTCTATTTTGCTTGAGTGGTAGAGCCTGTGCCAAGGGCTGGCATTGAGGAAATGAGCATTTAGTCCTGTGTCAGCAGTAGGCAGACTGTGCGTAAATCACTCTTCCTCTCTGTGCTCACAGTGCTTAAGAAAAATAAGGAGAACATTATGTTTCTCCACCTACATGGCAACTCAAGGCAATCTGGAAATTACTTACTCATTTGAGGTTTTGTTTTTAAATAAAGAACTACACTTAAGAACTTAGGAAGTTCACTGGTAAATACTGTAATCTGTAGTTGTGCCTGGAATGACATGAAGTTCTCTATGGCATCTCAGCCTAAGGCACATACTCACCTGCTCCCTACACTTTGTGCCTTTTGAATTCATGAATATCCTTGCTGTGTTTTTGAATACTGGCATGGGTGCAAATAAGTTTATTTTAGGAGCCATGTGCTCATGCAACAGATGCAAAGAGAAGCTATTCATCTTGTCCTACATCTACGGCTCACAGGCGAAAGGAATGAACATGCAGAAGAGAACACACCAAGCATCTTCACATCAGGCTGATTAAGGACGATCATTGTGACTTAGGGAAGGGTCCTTTTGATGTTTATTGCAGGTTTTATTTTTGATGCCTCTTCTGTGCCAAACAATGTGTGGGGTCTAGAAAGTCAGATGTAAATAAAAACATATTGTTCCTCTCCAGACATATGCATATATTTATGCAAACACGAAATAAAATATCTTGCAACAGAAAGAGGAAAAGAGTAATTTCAGGTCAAAGGACATAATCGGTGTGAAGATTATACTTCTCACTAATAATAACAATGGCTATTTCTATTTTGCTCTAATTTTATACACAGTAACCCTAGTCACTCACCTATTTAATCCTCAGGGCATTTCTTCAACTAGAAATCAACACTAGTCACAATACTGTCTCAGAAATATCACGTGCCTGCCCTGCATCCCAGTAAAAATAAGTAGAGGGAAAATCATTAAAAACAAATTGAAAGATGCTGCCCAATGCACTAAAAGTTTACATTACTTCCAACCACAGAAAGACAAAAACAGAGGTTTAAAGCTCATAACCTCAAGCACATTAGGGATACATTTTGAACTCTTTCATTTCCTAGATGGAAATGAAACCAAGACATGACATTTTTCCATTTGAGATTATGTGAAGTAATTGCAAGCATAGGAAGTGTGTGAGAGGCTGCAAGAATATCTGGCAGGGATGACAGGAAAGAAATATGTGCTGAATGGTCAAGGGAGTGCTGTTGGAGATATTTGCCTGTCATCTATTTCTGTCTATGGTGAATACAGCTTGTGACAGTCACCACTCTGCACTGTGAGCTTTTAGGAACCCATAAAACTAACAGAAAATGAGTAAGGGGTCTGTGTTGAAAGTAGCAGGGTTAAATAAATTGCTGTGTCAAGAGAACAACCTGCCAGAATTATTTCTCCATGATGTCCATTGTCTCTAATCAGATCGCCCAAGTCACCTGACTCATCTTTCTGCCTATTAACCTACTGTAAGATCCATTACAATGATGGACTCTTTCATTTTCTATAGGCAGTATCATTATGTGTACTTATTCCCTCTGGAATACAAGACAAAGTAAAATAAAATTAAGTAAAATAAACTAAACTAAAATAAAATAAGCTGCATAGCACAAATGACTCAGAGTCTAAGATGTAAGAACTCCAAAAAACAAGTTCATGATATCATGCTTATTATTCTACTCTTCTACATCCTTATAACAATCTTGATAATCCTCTTTGAGTGCTTTGGTATCACTGAAAAAGGCACATTTTCTGCTGCCATGGGTGAGACATCATTGAGAATTAGAAACAGACTGTGCAGAAAACAAATTTGAAATAATAATTCTGGTTTTCCTGCTATGACCAAAAAATACAATATTTCCATTCCTTATAACTGATATTTTTCATATTTGTTCATTTTTTCTGCCAACCCAAGCTGTCATGCTTGTCCTTATGATGAAGAAACAATACTTGCAAGGGTCATTCGTGTATCAGTTAGGTCTATCTACACTTACTAATTGATGCTGTTTCTCAGTCAAGGTGTACAGATCCAAAGGCCTTTCTTTATCTTCAGCCCAGTGAAGCTTCATTCTCCATCCTCAGTATTGAAAGTAACACAAAATCAGATAGGAGCTTCCTGATTCGGACGTCCAAGGGAGCTGAGACAGGAGTGTGAAGCTCACTGAACTGGAGTCATCAATATGAAGGGCTGGAGGCACAAGGTGATTATTGACTATTGTATGACCTTGGAGCCTTCATGCACAGAGCTTATAATTATCCAGATTGGTCCATGCCATGCCAATCTCTAAGGACTTTCTAACATGAAGATACAAAGAAGAAAAGCAGAAAATCAATAACCACCAGAGAGCTTAGATTTTTCTCTCCTCAAATAAACATGGTGTGTCTTAATCACTTCTGCCATTTATACACAATTATTAAATGTCTGTCTTTGTTTTTCTTTCATTTTGGGAATAAAATATACATAAATATCTTACAATTTTAAACATATACAATATATACCTCAATGACTTCACTTATAATCATTGTTTTTGAAAAAGTCATCATCATATATCTTCAGGGACATTTTCCAAATCGAAAATTTTGTACTCAACTTTAATATTCCCTTTTCTTCTCACCAGCACTACACTATAAAATTATGAAAAACTGAAACCATGGAAGTACAATATTAACATCACTTATGAGGCAGGATTTACAACACTAGGTGTTAGGTTGTTTTACTCTTTTCCAGCAATATTCAAATGAATGATATAGATCCTGAGATTAAAATTCCCTTGCTTTTCAGGCTGTACATAATGAAATTCAGCACAGGGGAGATTATAGTGTACATTATTAAGGCTACTGAACTGTGTCTTGGAAAACTTGATAGAGCTGATTTGATGTATATGCCAACACCTACTACATAAAATAACTGAACAACTGACAGTAAGGTCCCACAAGGGGATAAAAATTTAAACTTCCCACCCAATGATGAAATTTTCAGAGTGAGGAAATAATTTTGTAGCAAAAGCAAAATATTTTAAGACCAGAGGAAGAAGGATGTGGCATTAGCAATGTACTGTGAACTGAGGAAGTTACCAGAATAGGCAAGATTTAGCAAAGTAGTTAGGGTAACATACGGTGCTGCTATGAATTTGGATGTCCATAATAACCTTTGTCAACATGATGAGAGTCAACTCAGTCAAACAGGAGTTGAAGAGGAGAAGTACATGCAGGCTTGGAGATGGGAGTCAGAGCTGACGACCAGGATGAGGAGCATGTTGTAATATATTCTGAACTAAATTTTCATTATAACATATATGCATGTCAAGTCCTTCAGCAATCTCTAAGTTATGAAAAATCCCACCTTCTTAGATCTCTTTTAATAATACTTTCTGGGCTATGAAATTCTGTACACACTTATGTTTCAAACTCACCTGAATAATTTAGATCAAGAGCATTACTGATGAGATAACCACATTCACAGTAAAAGATATGCTACCTTTTTAAAGTAACAAGAATAAGTAATATCTTATTTCTCTAGAGACAATGATTCTCATAAATGGAAATTAGGTAGCAAGAACATATATCACTGTCCATATCTTGCATTGTGAGTAACTACTTTGAAGATAACAATCTGCAATGTATTAACTATTTTTATTTTATTAATTTGTTTTGAAATTTAGTTCTATTTTTCCATAATATAAAAAAATTTAAAAATTTTACTTTTAGAAAATGGTAGTCAAAAACTATTTTGAAAAAATTTATATTTGTATATAAATTTTCACTGCTGTGACAGAAAAAGAGGCACAAGTAAAGACCGTCATAATAATAACCTTCCAAGATAAAAGTAGTGCATCCAGGTAATGATTTGCAGTATGTAGTTAAAGGAGAATTGAAATCACTTATGCTGCCTACTGTCTTGCAAGGGCTAGCAATAGGTGTTTAGATTGTAAAGGGTCTAAGTGCCAGGATTCAACTGACAGGATTCCCTGTGCGTGATATCATGTAAACATTTCTACACCCTGTTCTATGCAGCAACCTGTACTAGATTATACAACAATAGTGTGCCCCTTTCACTCTTTAAATATATTAATATATCTCTTATATTGAGGAACATAATGTTGCTAAAACATTATGTACATGAACTGACAATTCAGACACTGTCATTCATGAATCCCTCCAATATTTCAGTATTGGTTCATGATGCTTTGGTTACTTCCATAGTCATCCTCATCCTCATCAGAACCTTGGGAAGGAGTCTCTTCCCTTGTGAGATGCTGCGGAAACAGTTTACAGACACTGAAAATCTGCTAGCATTGATTGAATGTCCTTGGAAAGTAGAACCCTTGTAGGAGTAAAGGAAAACTTTGAGCATTTGAGAACTTCATGACAATCAAGTACGTAACAATGAAAACTCTCATATGGAAACCTATGGATAGTGATATTATTATGTCTCAGTATCCAAACTTTCATTTATGTCCATGATGGAAAGCAATGGCTCCAATAGTCCTTCCTCCATCCATCTTTTCTTTTAGACATTATTGAGTTAGATGATGTCTCTGCTACAGTATTTTCTAAATCTACAAATCCAAACATCCCTCACATGCCACAGGACCACTGAAGGTTCTAGAGTAACCCAGAGAATTAGCGATTCAGATATGGGCTGTCTGTTTCACAAAATCATTAAGGAGACACAGCAAGGATATCAACTTGATTGGTAATATCAAAATAAAAGACTTTAGAAACTGGCTTGCTGTACACTACTGTATGACCTTCTAAGCTCAAGGCACAAAGTGAACAATTGTGCTCATTGGTCCATACCAGCCACATCCAAAATAACTTCTGAAATGTAATGGGAAGTAAACATGAAAGACAAAATTGTATAGGAGCTTCCTGATCCAGACAACCAAAGAGCTTAGGACACGAGTCTGGATTTCAATGGATTTAAATCCTGAGACTGAAAGACTGGAGGCAAAAGTGATTACTAATAACTATATGAGTGTGGAGACTCAACACACAGAGCTCGTAGTTAGCCAAAATCATCCATGCCATCCAGAATTTTAGGGACTTCTGAAAACTAATTCAAGAGTGAGACAAAGGAAAATAAATGTCCAGAACAGGTTTTGTGTTCCTACTCTACACACTTTTGCCACTTATATATAATTTTTAAATGTCTGCTTTTATTTAATATTTAGATTAAAATATACACAAGAGATCTGATAATTTAAATCATGCTAAGTACAAACTTCAATTATTTCAGTTGCATGCACATTGTGAAGCACTCAACATCGTATATCTTCAGGATAGTTTCGCTTTCCTAACTGAACATTTGTACTTAACTTTACAATTTCTTGTTTATTCCACCAATATTATGCAATGAAATCTCCTGAGAATTTCAAGCCAGGAAAGTACAATACTAACATGATGAGAAAGGTCAGGCTTTCAAGTCTATGTTAGGTTGCTTTCCTTTTTTCAGCTCCATTCAGATGGATGTCACAGGCCCCAAGGCCATACCGTCCTGCTTGGAGTCTCTTCAGAGTACTTAAAATGCCCCTCTTCTTCAGGCTGGAGATGAAGAAAGACAGCACAGGAGTCACCCTAGGGTACATTACCAAGGGTACTGCATTGGTTTTTAGAAATTTTGATACAGCTGAAACAAAATAGATTCAAATGCCAGTTCCATGAAATAAGTAAACAATTGGAACTCCTATATAGAAATGACTTCATTATACTTTCTCATCAGATCGTATGATTTTCAGAGAGAGGAAATAATTTTGGAGTAAGAAGAAAAGACACATAAGAACGTGGAAAGACAACCCATGTAAGAGATGACTGTTGAATTCAGACACAAACAATCATCTTTGGAACCATGGTAGACATAAAGCATCTGTAAGCCAAGTACAGGTTGAATAGGAAGAAGTGCATGGGGCTGTTGATGTATCAGAGCAGATGGTGAAGATGAAGAACTGGTTTCCTAGCACTGTAGCCAGGTACATGGCCAGCAACAGTCCAAAGAAAAGGGACTGCAGGTCTGGAACCTCTGAGACTTCCAGAGAACATATCACATTTTTGTTTCTATGTTACCTGAATTCCTTTCAAAAAAGAAAATGTGTTAACAAGAGGAAATACATAATGTGGAACCCAGCACTCCATATAAATTTTGATTTAGGTATACACAAATATTCACAATACTGCATTATTGGACTAGTCATTGAAGACTGATGATTCATAGTTAGAAAAATTCACTGTAAGCCATTTAACTTCTAGAAGTTTAGTTAATCTTTGATTTTCTGATTCCCCAATGTATTAAATTTTTTTCTTTTGAATCTATGTAATATAATGGAGGCTAGTATATAAAAGGAAGAGAATCTGGTGATTAGGAAATGAAAAGGCAAAGGGGGATTTAAGGATAGTAATGACCAAAGTGTGTCATTTGAATTATGAATGATGCCAAAATGAAATTCAATATTATGTGTGATAGGTATATACTCACAAAAATTGACTACCATATGAAAAAAATGACTTTAGTCAGTTATTTTTTTACTTTAATATTAATGAAATGTCTATGATTTCAGTTTTAAAACATTCAAATAGCACAATACATTTCTTTGACTCTGAGTACTTCAGTTTTAGTTAAATACAGAAGACATAATTCCAAGCAAGAAGGAGCAATACACCTGAGACGCTTGGAAGATGTTCACCAAGGCCCACATGTACTGGAAAATGAAGTGAACAAAATGTCCAAACACAAGAAGGAATCTTGTATGAAAAGCCTACCAGATGAATCACAGTATCAAGTTTGATTAAGAAAGAAGCAGATTTGCCTCTGGATTCCAATGCTGCTTGTATGCCAGGTCCAGTACGCAGACAGTTTGGAGAAAATTCTAGTAAAGGAATGATCAGAGGGCCGCAGAGGCTGCTGGGCTGTGGCTAAATTCCAGTCTAGCAGGCATCTCCTGGGACCCACTGTTCTAACTCTCTTCCTCACTTCTCACTAGGAGATTGAGCCCTACAGAAAGAGAAATATTCATAAAAGAGAGACCCTCAGATCATGGCACTAAGGAAAGCAGACATTGGAAAATCACTCAAAGGGAAGTTACTGATTTATGACTGGTGAGCTCTAGGGATAGAGAAGATCAGAGTCATGGTCCTATTTGAGGACCTGGAACCAGGCACTGAGTGATTCATTGCAAAGTGCAAATTACAGTGACATACAGTGGGTGTGACCAATGTTATCCAGGCTGGAGAAAACACGGACACTGGAGCAGTGTCAGATCATTACCTGACCACCAACACCCTCATCACCAAGCACTGCTGACCTTGTTCCTATGTAGGATCCATTCCCTAGACCAACTTCCAAATACTGCTGAGCTCAATACCTATGCAGGATCACTCTTACCACCCACTAACAGCTGCTGAGTCCTGTGTCTTATAAACTTCCTTTCATCATCTCCCTAAGTCTACTAATTTCTAAGCAGAATGTCCCTATTCTGCCATGCTTGAAATGCCACTGTATTCTTTGATTATATAGAAATTTTTTTGTGTGCCATGGACTAAGAGTTTGGTGTAGGAGGTAAACCAACAAAGTGAAGCACAGAGAGAAGGCTTGACATGGTGTGCTCAATCAGAGTAGGGTAGTAAGAGCAGACATAAGCACCTACAGGAAGTGTGATGCAAGAAAGGGGACAGAGATTGAGGAAACTTCTTTAAACATTCAGAGAGAGAGGACTGGGCTTCCGACAACTTCTTCTGTGTCCCGCCCCTCTGTTGCAGTTAAATGCGTTGGGTCATAAGACAGAGGCAGAAACCTCTGGCCAGCCACACACAGGAGCACAGATGAGATCCAGAAGACTTCTGCCTGTAGAAAGAGTAAGAAGCTGTCTTAGCAATCTGTCCACCCCTCCATGCCTTTCAGTCTCTGGGAGGCAAAAGAACAAGTCACTGGAGGAACAATAGCTCCAACCCTTTTGGACACACACAAGTCCTCATGACTACCACAGAGCACTGGAGCTCAGTGAGTACAAGTGCTACTGGAAGAGAGAGGATAGCACAATACCAGCATTCTAACTGCAGTGTAAGCAGAGCTGAGAGGATGCATCACATTTGTGCTTCTCTCTGTGGGGAGGTTTTTGTTTATCTTTTCATCTTTTTTTGCTTTTTTCAGTTTTTATTTTTTGTTAGTGCATGTTTGCAGTACATAATGATGGCATTCTTTTTTGGAATTTGGTCCATTTGCATAATACATCTCAACACCATGACCTAAAACAAAATTTAGTTTAATCACAACAGTACTTGAGAATTGAGAAACTCAACTTCCTCCAAGATGGCCACCCAGATAACCCCGTGACAGGGAGGCTCCCTGAATACACCATCAAAATGCTGGAATATAAACTAATATAATAACAGAGAGAAGGGAAAAAGAGGGAGATGGGTCCTCTGGACCCAAGAAGAATCTAAAACGAGAACTGTAGCCCACAGAAAGAGTAAAAGAACAAAATAAAGGCAGAGACCAGCAGCACCTCTGTCCGGAACGGAATCCAATCAGCGCTGCGACTCGAGCTGAGAAGGTACGATCCAGGTGCTCTTGATATGCGCTGGAGTTGCCAGTGGAGTCGCGGTATGGCGGGACGGCGGGGACGACGGTCGACCGTGGAGCGAGGTGGTCGCGAGTGAGTGAACCTGGTGGCCCCCAGCCCCCCACCCCCGAGGGAGAGCGAGGGACAGCCATCTTGAGACCAGAACTGCACCTAATTAGGCACAGTTCCTGGAAGGCCGTGGCGGAAAGGTGCGGGTGCCCTGGGGGTGATAGAGGAGGTTTGGCAGACGGCCCTGTACAGTTTACCAGACAGCAGCCCCACCCTCTCGTGCACCACAGTAGACATTTGCGGAGCAGAAATAGGCTTGGGAGAGGCAGTGGACCAACACAGCCTCACCGGCGAGCCCAGGAAAATGCCAAGACGGAAAGGCAGAGGGCGCTCTCCAGACTCCAATACAAGCAGAACTGATTCTGGGGATGCTAATGCTGACATGGTCAGGAGTTCAAAAATTAAACTCTCAAAGGAGTTGACAACAGAAGTGGGGAGACAACTCCACGAAGCTATGAAAGAAATTAAAGCAGCACTGTTAACCCAACTGAGAATTGAAATGAAACTTATAATCGGGGAATCGCTAAGCGCCTCTAAAGGAAACATAGCAGGAAAGGTGGAGGATGAAAAATCAAAGGAAATTGAGAATGAAACTAATAAAAAATTAGAACG